>CM055847.1:2395182-2405182 GCA_029490765.1 Euthynnus affinis
CTTAACAAAGTAAACATGGACGCTTCACGTCAGCCAAAGTCCAAATTTAAAGAGTTAAACACAGTTATGATGTTAAAGATGATAAAAGTTCCAAAGCTTTTATCAACGAACATATGTAGAAACGTTGCCTGCAAGTCAAAAGTCGGGGCTTAAACCTGCAACCTGAGTTTGTTGCACATGTCCATAAAAGGCCGTCTGTTCTTAAGCGCTAAGGTGTCAACTTATATATTTCAGATTGTGTTTCAGCTCCAACAGGCACAGATATATTTAAGAAGTTGAACATTTGGAGTAAAGAAGGAGAAAAAGAAGTGAAATCCTGCTGCTGTAGTTTGTTTATGTAGCCTCCAGAGCTTCCTGAAAGCCGACCAATCAGAGCAGAGTGGGCTCTTCAGGAGGCGGGGCCTTAAAGAGACAGGAGCTAAATATAAAAAATAAAAGTCACCTGTTATTTAGTGATTTAAAAGCTTTTAATATGAAGCAGTAAAGCAGGATTTTCATCGACTCTGATAGGGCCACCCCTCAGCAGGCTTCCTGAAAGCCGACCAATCAGAGCAGAGCGGGCTCATCAGGAGGCGGGGCCTTAAAGAGACAGGAGCTGTTTCAGACAGAGGCTGAACTGAGGGGCTGCATAAAGGACCAGTAGAAGATAAATAATAAATAAATGAGTCGTTCATGTAGACGTTTTTAAAACAGCAGAGATTACAACTTTTAAAAATTATGGATTTTATGGATGTAATCAAGTTACAGCTGCATATTTAACCGGACTTTCATCTGAGCTGTAGTTTTTTTATGCTCACAAATGAATTGTTGTTTAATTTAGTTAAAATTATGAATGTTTCAGCTCCTAGAAGCACCTGCTGCAGTGGAGCTTACTTGTTTTTCAGTATGGAAGTTTATTCAGGAAGACAGATTGAAGAAAAGCAGCTTTTTTTTCCAATTAAAAGTGCGACGATGTTTGTCCAAAGAGAAGAAGAATAGCAAACCATTTCTAATAACAAACACAGTGCATGTATAACTTTCAGGACTGCTTAACTATGACCTGTGTTGCCCGCACATCATAAAGGATTCTCTTTATAAACTTTTAAAAGGCCTGAAGATGACACTTGAGAGAAACTGGCGGAGAACAAAGATGAACGGTGGAGTTTAATAAAGTCGTTTTTTTTTAACGGCAGCGACGTGTCGGTCTTATCCGGCAGTTAGTTTATGACCTTCTCTGATCCCTGCAGCGTGGAGAATCACGTTAAAGAAGCTCTTCACATCTCCAGAGCCGCGGCCTGTCCATCAACCTCCTCGTCGCTCAGCGCTCCTCTCCCTCGGGCTCTGACTCTGCTCGCCCCTCGCCGTCGGCTCCGGTGGGGGGAGGAGGGGGGAGGGGATTGTCTCTCTCTCTCCGTTGGGTGAAAGGACGGACGGAGGGATGAAGTGACGCTCTCTCTCTCTCTTTCTCTCTCTTCACTTTGAGTCAAGGTCGGCGTGCAGATTAAACGGCGCTCTCTCTCTCCGCTCTGCTGCTTATCTGCTCTGAACTTGTGTCTTCAGGGGGATCAGGGAAGCAGGAGTCAGGAGGGAAATGATGATCTCTGTCCTCCAAAAAATGCCCCATCCTCCTCCTCCTCCTCCTCCTCCTCCTCCTCAAACGCGACCACTCCTTCCCCGGGTGCGACTGAACTTTAGGAAGTGTTGGAGTGTCTCTGACAGTTTGTTCAGGAGTCGACGGTCTTAAACGTTTGTCTTCTTTCTCCTGCAGTTTGGATGTTTGAGCTTCACTGTGCAGAGTTAAACTGCTGAGTCTGTTGTTTTTAAGGGGGCGGGCCTTAGAGCAGGATCTGTGACATCACAGCTGGTTTTTAAGCCAATCGTGGTCCAGTATTCAGCTCATAAAGGTGTGATGTGGGAACTTGAAGCCTCCGGAGCACGAAAACTTTACAGCGAAGTAGATATATGTGATGAAGGAGAAGGAGTAGATGCAATTTTAAGGATTTTAACATGTTAATTATATATTTTTTTAACGGAAAAACCACTTTAGACGCACATTATTGTTTCAAGCAGAGTGTTTTTATGTCTGGAACTTCAGGTCATACACAAGATAATGATTTCCTTAAAATGAAAAATCTATTCAAGATATCTTATTGGACGGAATATAAGATGATATTTTATTTGCGTTTAAAACAAGCACCATCTATCACATCTTAAAGCTTAGTAGCCTTAAAGCGAGATCCTCCAACTGACTCCCATTTAAAAAGCCTCAACTTCTCTCCAGAAATACAGAGTCAGTCGTTGTTTTCATTGAGTCATTCTGGTCTCAATCTGTAAATTCAGCCCTCTAATAAGTGTGCTGGTGGTCATTTAGGAAATCATTGCTCCAATAATAAGATTTGAAGACTTACACCTTTGATTTTGACACCTGTCCTGTTAGCATAATTTAGCTACAGTAGCTAACGTTAGCCCAAGTGTGCAGCACTCGGTGTTCCCAGTAAGCTAGCGTTAGCTTCGGTCCGTGGTAGCTACATTTGCATTTTAAAACAAGCACCATCTTCTCTCCAGAAATACAGAGTCAGTCGTTGTTTTCATTGAGTCATTCTGGTCTCAGTTGCTAAATTCAGGCCTCTAATAAGTGTGCTGGTGGTCATCAATGCTCCAATAATAAGATTTGAAGACTTATAGCAGCAGTTGCCTGTTGTTGCAATATTTCACTCAGCTTAATTTAGCTAAAGTAGCTAACGTTAGCCGGTGTTCCCAGTAAGCTAGCGTTAGCTTCGGTCCGTGGTAGCGACACCGAGCGCTCCTTATTTGGAAACGATGGCGCCAAACATAAGCAGCAACTCTGAGGTTTAAACCAGATCCAGTAAAACCGACGGGTGATGTCACACCTTCCTTATATTTGAGGATTAAACAATTACGTTTTCACAAGATCAGATATTCACCGGCTCTCAGAGAGTGTTGCATTATGGGTTGTTTGTAGCCTTCATGTTGCTAAGCTAGCATGTGAGTCTGTTGTCCCTGTTATTTCCCTCCAGTCTCTGCTTTTCCTAAAACTGTTTGCTTTGCTCAGTTTAACCTGCTTTTGTTTTGTTGTTGTTTTGTTTTGTTTTGAGCCGCAGGGAAATAAATTCATGACAAGTGCAGGATGAAGTTTTTGACCTGCAGGCAGCTTTTCTACAGATGTTAACATCAGCTTTTGAAACGCTGACCGTGTTTAACATTCAGAACCAGATAAATAAATAAATAACAGAAAAAGCAGAATAAGTCCTCTTTAACTTTTTTATTATTAGTGTTAAAAAAAAAGAGAGTTTATTGTTCCTTCTGGAGACGCAGCAGACAGGAAGCAGCAGTTCAGCGAGTGCACTCGTAATAAGAGAAGGGATTTTAATAATGTCTTCATCTGCACACACACACACACACACACACACACACACACACACACACACACACACACACATCTTGCTGATTATCACCTCTCGCTAAGCCGTGGGAGAAAAGATATTGGGGACATTCAACATTTTCAGCATTAAAAGCTGTTTTTTTGTGTGCATGTTTGAGTCTAAGCAAGTATTTGCAGTGAACTTCCTGTCACCTCGCCGCCACCCCTCCCCCCTCCACCGCCACCCCCACCCAACGCCGCCCTCCCACGCTCCCTGCGACAGTCTCTACTCTTTATTACTCTGATAATAGAAATGTTTAGCAAACACCAGCTGAACGGCAGACCGGGTGCTGCAGTGACTCACCGTCGCCTCCCGTGGTGCAAACCGGTACTGCAGGACGGTTTTATTCTCACATATAGCACCTTTAAAGTCGGACTGGCGGTTTCGGGGGTGTTTGGTTGTGATGGTTCAGGTTTTGGGATCTATAGGGGACACACAAGGACAGAAACATGTGATGGTCGCAGCAGAAGGTCTGTCAAACATCCTCTGATGTTCCAGTCTGACCAGTCCATCTGCCACACACACACACACACACACACACACACACACACACACACACACACGGCCAGCTGTCACACAGCGGTCCCTGGGTACCTGACCCACATGCCTCCCTCACCACACACACACACACACATTTCAGTTCTCCTGAAGGTTTCCAGATCAGAGTTTCAGTTTAATCTGTAGTTACGTCTGTTTGTCTAATAACGCAGCATCCGACCATCACTTCCGTTGCCATGGTTACCGGCGGTTACAGTTACACCCGTTACATGCGGAGTTATAAAAACTTGTATTCCAGTTAAAATCGTTCATTCGTCTCGCTTGAAGCTTCTGAGACGCCACGCGGCCAAAAGTTTGTGGACGCTAATGTTTTATTATTATTTGATCATCACAGAGAAAAACTTCTGCTTTTAAACTAAATAAATAAAAAAATACCCCTGAAGGAAACAATTTATTTTTATCCAGCTGTAATTTGTCGCTTTTCTAATAAGATGCAACATTAATATAAATGAATATAACTGATAATAAACTTTTAAAAGCTGTTTATTGTTTCATTCATCTTAAACTTTATTTCAGTCTTTAAGTTTCCAGAAAACAAAAACTGATAAAAAAAAACAACATAAAAATTATAATAATGATGAGTTAAAAAAGCATAAAACACAACAAAATCACAGTGAGAAGTTCAGTTTTTATCTGAATATTTTTGTCCAGATGATAAAAAGAAACAAAAATAAGAAATAAAATGAAAAGACAAAAAAATTAAAATCTAAAATGTGCAACTTATAAAACTAAAACAAGATAAAATCAATAAAAGATCTTTGAGGAAATGTTGTTAAACCACCTTCTTTACAACCAAAATATTAATGAAACTAATATTAATACATCAAATCGATCAAACGTGACGTCGTCTTTACATAAAACACAAACATATAACCAGAACATTACATCGCAGGTCCTCCCGTCTCTCTCTCTTCCTGCTGGCTGTCAAATAAAAGGCAAAAATAATAATAAAGTTAAAAAAACCAAAGCGCTGGAAGCGTGTGGAAGATGTTATGGAGCGTATATAAACATAAACAGTGTTGCATAATGTGAGCGCTGCAGGGCCGCTGCTGTTATTCAGCTCTGATTCTGCACCCGCACCGACTTCCTCTACAAACCGACGCCGACGGTTCAGAGTTAAAACACGTTCATGAAAACAAACAAACAAAAACACACAAATGTCCTCATACCTGCTGCTCATAAAGACAGAAGCACAACACACACACAGGAGGCACGGTGCATGTTAGGGTTAATACTCTGGGAGCACTGGGAGCACTGGTGTTGGCTCCCAGTGCTCCCAGTGCTCCCAGTGCTCCCAGTGCTCCCAGTGTCTCTGCTCCTGACAGTCAGGATGTGTTCAGACGCAGAGAGAGATCAGATTTCAGCGTCTAGCTGCACCTTCACCTTCACATGAACACGACCTGCTGGCCCCAAAACACACGCAGAGGTAAATGTTATATGACAGGGACCCTGAGCAACACACACACACACACACACACACTTACACACTTACACACACACACAGACACACACACACTCACACACACACACACACTCACACACACACACACACACTCCTCGCATGGCGTCAACGTATGAAAGTGTGAATGTAGCATGATGCAGAAGACCAGAAAGATGCTTCATATATAAATAAATATAAATATAAATATAAATATAAATATAAATATAAATAAATATAAATATAAATATAAATATAAATATAAATATAAATATAAATATAAATAAATATAAATATAAATATAAATATAAATAAATATAAATATAAATATAAATATAAATATAAATATAAATAAATATAAATATAAATATAATATAAATAAATATAAATATAAATATAAATATAAATATAAATAAATATAAATATAAATATAAATATAAATAAATATAAATATAAATAAATATAAATATAAATATAAATATAAATAAATATAAATATAAATATAAATATAAATATAAATAAATATAAATATAAATAAATATAAATATAAATATAAATATAAATATAAATATAAATAAATATAAATATAAATATAAATATAAATAAATATAAATAAATATAAATATAAATAAATATAAATATAAATATAAATATAAATATAAATAAATATAAATATAAATATAAATATAAATATAAATATAAATATAAATAAATATAAATATAAATAAATATAAATATAAATATAAATATAAATAAATATAAATATAAATATAAATATAAATATAAATATAAATAAATATAAATATAAATAAATATAAATATAAATATAAATATAAATAAATATAAATATAAATATAAATATAAATAAATATAAATATAAATATAAATATAAATATAAATATAAATAAATATAAATAAATATAAATATAAATATAAATAAATATAAATATAAATATAAATATAAATATAAATAAATATAAAATATAAATAAATATAAATATAAATATAAATATAAATAAATATAAATATAAATATAAATATAAATATAAATAAATATAAATATAAATAAATATAAATATAAATATAAATATAAATATAAATATAAATATAAATAAATATAAATATAAATATAAATATAAATAAATATAAATAAATATAAATAAATAGAAATAGAAATAGAAATAGAAATAAATATAAATATAAATAAATATAAATAAATATAAATAAATAGAAATAGAAATAGAAATAGAAATAAATATAAATATAAATAAATATAAATAAATATAAATAAATAGAAATAGAAATAGAAATAGAAATAAATATAAATATAAATAAATATAAATATAAATAAAGAGTCCACAGTAACAGTCAGAGTGGCAGCAGATCAGCAGGTGTGTGTGAGACGCTTCTTTAACTTTCATGTTTGAGTGGTTTTTATTTCATTTTTAAAGGTTTTCAGAAGATATTTGGTGAAGTTGAGGTCAAAGGTCAGTTATTAGTTGATGTGTTTGTTTTATGTGTTGAAGTGTTGATAGTTGGGAGGTGATTAATGGTTAATGTTGCTCCACATTCAACCTTTTTAGCATTTTAGTGTCAATCTGCATTTTATAAACAAACATTCACATTTTGTTTTTAACTGTTTGTGTGAAACAAAATGTTAATTCAACAGTTTCTACTAAAATCTACTAAATATTTCTTTTAGCCTGTTTTTCAGGTTGTTTTGTGTCTCTGCTTATTTCTGCTCAAAAAACAATCTTTGTTATCTTAAATTAATGTTATCGATCACATGACAAGCATAAAAACATTCAGCAGATTTTCATTCTGGATCTTTGCTGAAAACTGTAAAACACTCCACAGAATCTGTTTGTTGTAGATTTAATCAGCTGCGGTTAAAGATGACACCAAACTTTTCTACAGATGTCAGTTTGTCCTGTAACTCGCCGTGTTTTTAGCTCAGCTGATCGCCGGGAACTCCTTTTGCTTCGTCGTAACGCACGTCGTAAAACGGCGAGGACCGCTGAACAGATGGAAGCCGTGTCCCAAATCACATACATGTTGTCTCAGATCAAACACAGCCGTCGTTCACTCACCGGAAATGACGATCGCAAATTAGCATTAGCATTAGCATCATTGTTAACCCAAAAAAACTTACTGATGGTTGATTTACTGATTTATATTTACATTTATTTATTTTTACTTATCTTCTCTTTACCTCTGTATCGGTTATTTTCACGTGTTCGTGTTGTTTATTACTCTGAAAATTGATGATAAAAATACTTTGAAACAAAACATACTGATGGTTTCTATCCAGCAGCAGTACAGTGACGCTTAGTGCTAAAAAACATACATTTGTACAACACACCTGGACGCCATTTCCTGTTTGAAAAGCGATCTCTCTCCTTCCGCTACGTAGCCAAGATGGCGGCCACTGATGGCGAGGAGTGTCCGTAGTTACACACTCAACTTTTTAACTGTTTTGAGTCCATTTTTTTAAACTTCTCAGTGTGAAGAATCTTATTTATAAGAAGAATCTGAGACGCAGCTTCACGATTCGCTCACAATGAACAGCGTGATGTGAGCATAAAGTCATACATGTGCATAAAAATATATCAGTGTGATGAGTCCAGTAGTGTGTGAGATTAGCTGAGGACACACACACACACACACACACACACACACACACACACACACACACACACACACACACACACACACACACACACACACACACACACACACACACACATGCCTTAAACTACGATCCCTGCAGGCTTCATGTCCGGCGGTGATAATAAAGGACTTTATTTTGGAGTCACGCAGCACTTCAGGGGTGACAACAAAAGGGTGTCCACGTCCTCCCCTCTCTCTCTCACACACACACACACACACACACACACACACACACACACACACACACACACACACACACACACACCTCTTCAGAGCAGGGCTGGTAATCTAATATGAAACAGGTTTGTGTTTGCGACACCGCCGCCTCAAATCAGCTCTGACAGGACGACCGACGCTCCCTCGCTGGCTCTCTCACACCCTGAGGGTCCTGAGGGTGTGTGTGTGTGTGTGTGTGTGTGCGTGTCGCCGTGCCAACCAGTCCGGGCCACCACGGTCTGCTAACACCTAACCGAGCTGTGTACACGCGTGTGTTTGTGTGTTCAGTGACCGCGTTCGTGTGGTTTGTTTACACGCTGCGTCTGTTTACATTCATGTGTTCATGTGTGTGTTTCCCATTAAACGCTCCTCACACACGCATGTTTCACTGCAAAACAACAACAACGTCTGAACCGAGCAGCCAAAACACGTGAAGCACAACTTAAAGTTTATTCTTTATCGGAGTCGTCATAATTTAATAATAAACTCCTCGTAGATGTTGCAGTATGGAGTGTTTTAATGCCACCTCTGAACCTCTGAACCTGCACACACACACACACACACACACACACACACACACACAGGTTATGCACATGAATAAAACATATCATGAAAGAGAGAGAGAGAGAGAGAGAGAGAGAGCTTCTGAAAGCACACAAACATGGAAAAACTACGAACATGGCTGATTCGTCGCTCGCTCGCTCCCCGCTGATCAGCGATGTACCGAAGGTGTGAGGACATTTCTGTCTGATAACTTATTGATGCCACTTGTCAAATATAAATGCATGCAAGAGAAGAAGAAGAAGAAGAAGAAGAAGAAGAAGAAGAAGGAGAAAATAGAAGAAGAAGAAGAAGGAGAAAATAGAAGAAGAAGAAGAGGAAGAAGAAGAGAGGAGAAGAAGAAGAAGAAGAAGAGAGGAGAAGAAGAAGAAGAAGAAGAGAGGAGAAGAAGAAGAAGAAGAAGAAGAGGAAGAAGAAGAGAGGAGAAGAAGAAGAAGAAGAAGAAGAAGAAGAGGAGGAGGATGTTTCTCTGCTGGTTTTCCCCTCCGGAGGTTGTTGTTTTTTTGCTGTATGATGTTCAGGGAGGAGGAGGAGGAGGAGGAGGAGGAGGAGGAGGAGGATTTCAAGTGGCTTCCAGGCTGGAGAGTGTTTTACTGAAGATATGCGGCGGCCATGTTGTTGCCTTCTTTGTTGGTGTTGGTGGTGGTGGGGGGGTTTTTAGCCTCTGGTAGCAGCGATGGTCGGTCACACACACACACACACACAGAGAGACTCTGGATGGAGAGAGATGGTGTCAGATCCTCCATGAAGCAACGTTAATCAGTTTAAGGAGATTCTCCACTCTGTGAGATAAACAGAGACTCAACCGTCTTCAACCAAACATCAACACACACTCACACAGGAAGTCCAGAGTGAAGCTTGTCGTCCAAACATGTTGGATTAAACTGATCCTGTTAGATTTAGTCCAACAGGAGAAGCAGTACGTTACATCACACTCAGTTTAAAGTTAATAGCTCAGTAAACGGGACACATCTGAGGTGGTTGCATCGCCCCGACCCCGGCTAAAAGACCTCCGACAATCAGCCACACTTTGTCCTTTAAAGCCGTAAATAAGAACATAAAACATTCAAACTGTAGACAGTCTAAATTTCATCAGAAACAAGCAGTGACTTCTAGAAAACAGCTGCTTTATTTC
>CM055847.1:2410182-2494543 GCA_029490765.1 Euthynnus affinis
CCAAAAGCGGGGTTGTGTGAGGCTACTGTGGATCTGTGTGTGTGTGTGTGTGTGTGTGTGTGTGTGTGATGGTGTGTGTGTGCCAGCTGGCGGTGCGTTCAGAGCTGGTGGAATGTTCTGCGGGGCTCCACAGCCTGCGACTGGGAGAGATAAGGCACCGGACACACACACACACACACACACACACACACACACACACACACACACACACACACACAAGCAAACAGAAGACGCTGCCAAAGACAGTTTCAAACACACACACACACACACACACACACACACATGCATCAGCTCAGGCGTTCAGTAATCGGGCTGGAAGAAGAAACTGTGTTTGCTGAAATAGTTTAAGAGATGAGCGAAAAACAAACAAAACAAACAGGAAGAGAGAAAAATATTTATGCGACATTATGAACGAAAAACATATAAAATGATGCACGAGGATGAAAATTACAGTAAAAGTTAGATTAAATCAATAAAACTCGACTTATTTGATCATTTCTGACATGAAACAGCCTTTAAACTGAGCAACAAGGAGACTGTAAGTTTATTACATCTATTAATAATAATTATAAACATAATAATGATAATAATCAGACGGCATGGTGTCGGACTGTGAGATACGATGTAAACAGAGAGCGAGCGTCTAGAACCATGGGATGAGAAGGCTGATTGGTTCCCAAATGGTTGGGTCCAACCTCCAGCTGAGTACTAACTCCTCCCTTGTATATATGAGTGAACTGAACCTTTATACTTAAAACGCTCTGAAAAAAGGCTCTGTGCCCAAACGTGGAAGCGTTTTTCTAATGTGATGTGAGCCAAATAAACAAGTCAAATGTTCATATTTTGTCCTCCTTGACTGGAAAATTGAGATGTGCTACCCTTTTTTTCTACATTTTTGGAACAAGTCTGCTGGATTTTGGGTTTAGCTCTCCACCGAGAATTGTTGAAGCTCAACGTCCTTCTTCAATTCACTGAATAAAACAGTTTCAGCTAAAAAATCAGTGTTTCTCCACCATGTTGGGCGAGCAGCGGACTTCCTGGAGGGGCTGTTAGCCGAGCTGCTGCTAACGTTTGCCCAGTTTATTTCTCTGATAACTTAAGATCCAGACGTCCAATGACTAAAATCCTTCTTGCGGCTAAAAGATCAAGTTAAAAACCAGCTAAATTTATCATGAAAATGTGGCTTCAAACTGAATAAAAGTCCATTTCTAACAGTTTGTGTGGAACAAGCACAACAAAGCCCATGTATTATCTTGCATGTGTGTAAGTTACTCTTTGCTAGACGCCATTGTAGCGGACAAACACGGCGCCGACGCATGCATCTTGTGCACTATACTCTTTGGTAGAGGAGGTATGACGCCATTGACAGGCCACCAAATGAAACGGTCCGTTACTTTGATTAAAATGACAGATTTCTCTGGGTTTGAACATTAATGTAAGAACACAACTCAACAACATATAGAACATAGGTCTAGACCTGAGTGACAACAACCTGAAGGTTTCAGGAGAGAAGCTTCTGTCTGGTCTAGTTGTTTTTACACATTTTAATGAGGAATCATTACAGATTAGAGCTTTTAAACAGAATATAAAAGCAGGTAGACAAACTCATCACATCATCTGCAGGTTTAATGACGTAAGAGTAAAATGAAAACAACTGAAACACTTTCTCTTTATGTAAATATACAGAGAACATTAACCCGAGCTCCTTCCTGCATCATCCAGCCAGCTTTTGTGGAAGCAGATGAATCTACTGAGAACTCTGTTCAAAGCTCGTTGGATCAGATTAGAGCTGACGGAGAGCATGAAATAATCTCATATCTCACATCTTCGAGTTCCCATCTACAAGTAAATAAGATAATATTCTAAAATAAGATCTCTCTGACGACTTCTTTCAAATGTTCGGCATCGGTTTCCGTTTCTGACCTTTTAGTCCGACGCTCCTTCATCGCTTCCATGAAACCTTTTTTTGATTTCGGTCACTTCCTGACCTCTGACCTTTCACTGGAGGATACGTTAAGACGTCTCTTAATCTCATCGCTGTGAGATTCATGGAGTGCATTCATGTTCCTTTGATTCTTAAAGCCCTCCTGACCTTTAATACTCGCCGCCCTCAGGTCAACGTTTCCACTGAGATCATGTTCATGTGACTGTAGAGCAGCTCTACACATGTACTGTAGAGAGATATAAATATAAATATATATAAATATAAATATATATAAATATATAAAAGCCAAACAGAAGATCTCTGATTATCTTTCATGTTTCTTGTGATTCTTATTTTGCAAAAAAGAGAAAAACAAACGTCTCTGCTCGCTTCTCTGTCTGACCGTCTCTTATTAAATAAAGAGGATGTGATATAAAACACACTCTTTAATGTGTGTGTGTGTGTGTGTGTGTGTGTGTGTGTGTGTGTGTGTGTGTCGCAGCAGCAGCAGCAGCAGTGACACTCTGCTAACACCCCAATTTGTCTCCATAAAGCTCAAAAGATCAGAAGAAACGCAGCAGACATGAAAAAACGTTCAGATTTTGGCACCAATCAGGAAGGAGCAGGAAGCGTCGCCGTGGCGCCGCTAACGCCGCTAACGACTTCCTGCTTCACTAATTGGAAAATAAAGGAGTGGAGGAAGAAGAGAGTCTGTTAGTCCAGCATCAAAAGATACTACAGCTGTAGACCTCCGCCTTCATCCCTCCATCCCTCCATCTCTCCGTCTTCTCGTTTCCCTCCATCTTTCTTTCATCTCTTTGTTTTTGTTCTGTCTCTTTATCTTTCTTCCTTTATCTCCCTCCATACTTCCATCTTCTCCTCTTTTCTCCGGCCTTCTATCAGTCTCTCCATTTTCCTCCATCTGTCTTCCATCCTTCCACCTTTCTTATTTCATATTTCTTCCCTTCATCTTTCTTCCATCCCTCAATCTCCCTCCATCCTTCCGTCTTCCTCCATCTTTCTTCCTTCCCTCAATCTCCCTCCATACTTCCATCTTCCAGTCTTGTATCCATCTCTCCTCATCGTCTTTCCGTTTCTCGTTTCCCTCCATCTTTCTTTGATCCCTTTGTTTCTTCCTCAGTCTCTCCATCTTCCTCCATCTTTCCTTTTCTCGTCTCCCTTCTTCCCTCCATCTTTCTTCCATCCCATCCCTTCATCTTCTTCATCTTTTATCCCTCAACCTCCCTCCATTCTTCCATCTTCCAGTCTTGTATCCATCTTTCTGTCTTCCTCCATTCCACCTTGTTTCTGTCCATCTTTCTCTCATCTCCTTTTTCATCCCTCCATCTCCCTTCACCCTTTCATATTTCTTCCTTTTCCTCTATCCCTCCATCATTCTTCATCCATTCATCTTCTTTACATCCTTTAATTTTCTTCAATCCCTCCATTTTTATTCCTCTAAATCTTTTATTCTTTCTTCCTCTTTTCTTTCTCCTCTCTTTCATTCGTTTTGTATCTTCTCGTCTCATCTTCTCTCCTTTCTTCAATCATCCATCAGTTTGTCCTCCGTCTTTTCAACAGTTTTACCCTTTTCCTCTTTCCTCAGTAACACTTCTTCTTCCTCCTCCTCCTCTTCCTCTCCTAACAGGATTAGTGCCGCGTCTTAACGAAGCGGAGGAAATAATTAGTCCTGTCACTGATAACATTTCCACGCCTCATTAAAAGGCCAAAAAACTCCTGCTTCTCTTCTTCTGCTCCCTCTCTCTCTCTCTCTGTCTCTCTCTCTCTCTCTGCCCTCCGTCTATCCTCTTCGTCCCTTCCTTCCTCCCACATGTAGAAAACTTCAGCTTCACTTCCTGTAACGTCCACCAGCTACTGAACTATCAGATTATTCCACAATAAAATTCATCTCAGCGTCTCTTTTTACTGATAAATATGTGTTTAAAATATTTATAAAAACATTTTTGCATCATCTGATTGGCTCAAAATTGTCCCAAATGCCAGCTGTCCCGTTAACGAGCCGACTGACCAATCAGCAGTCGACTGGATCTTTGAGACTTTGGAACAGAGAGGTTAAAAAAACAGTTTTGTTAAGTTTGTTTATAAGATATTTACCAAACAAGTTGAAATAAAACACTGGTGGACAAATAAAAACGTTGCTGTTTAAACTTCAGATGATTCCGCTGATCTCAAACGCCGCCGCCGCCGTTATCACCCGAACACGCTCACACTGACGGCGGCGGCAGAGATGTTTGAGTTTATTCACTGTGAACAGACGTGGAAGTTATTTTGTTTATGAAACATAATCATAAATAAACAGATAAATGAAAAACAGCCAGCTGGACTTTAGAGGCTGTTTGGATATTTAAGAGTTTAAATAATATTTTATCTGATGATTCTTGACGCTTTGGAGTCCTTAAAGTCCCAAAAAAGGTGGTATTCTTTTTTTAAATCATGTGGTGAACACGTTAATATGTGTACAGTAAAGATATGATGGGTTTATGCTTTGAAAACCACGAGGATAAGTTGCATTTATAACTTTTAATAAAGCGTTTGCTAATTTCTTAAGTATATTAGAAACATGGGGGCATTCATCTTCAGTCTACTAGTCAGTTTTTTACCGAGAAGGTGGTGTTTTTTTTTTTTAAATCTTGCACACAATATTAAAAAAAATACTTCTCCGTTTGACAAGACACAGGAAGTATCGTTTGTAAGTTACAGGAAGCTGCAGCTACTTCACAATAAAAGCCAACAGTCGTGTTTTGGAGATGGTGTTGAAGTTAAACTCTGCAGACGGAGAGTTTGTTTGTCTGATAGCTGCAGATACGTCGGCAGGTTTTAGTTTCTTTTCTTTCATTTGGTTCCTTGTTGATAGAATAATAATAATAATAATAATAATAATAATAATAATAGATGGTGTTGAAGTTAACAGAAGTTAAACTCTACAGACGGAGAGTTTGTTTCTTGTAGTGTTGACTCGTCAGCAGGTTTTACTTTCTTTTCTTTATTTGGTTCCTTTTTTGTTAAAACCAGCAGGAGACGAGAGTCTGAACAGATAAAATAAGAGGAGAAAAAACCATCATAATGACGTTTTTACCCGCCGTCCGACGCCGCTGTTCTCACTTTTTAACGGATCTAAACGCTCGTGAGAACGACGCCTCACCCTCGCCGGCGCTGACAGACGCCGCCGCTTCACTTCATGTGCAAATGAAGGCGTCTAATTGCAGAGAGCTCGGTGAGATTCAGAAAAAACAACAGAGTGAGACTTCGCTTAAAGATTATTAAAACCATCGATGTGTCGGTCTGTCAACACACCTGTTGTATGTTTCTTCTTCTGTGTATTTGCTCAGTTATTTATATCTTGAGTTTCTGTGTCTGCGTTTCAGCTGTGTGTGTTTATAAGAAGCTCACACACACACACACACACACACACACACACAGAGAAGCTCATGCCCTCCTGTGAACCCTCCTATAATTGCTGTCAATCAAACCCTCCAAACACACAAACAAACACAAAAGGCTGCGCTCCCGCTCGCCTCCGAGGACCCACAACAACAACCCCCGACGACGACGACGGCACCCGCAGATCAGGCAGGAGCGAGGCGACACCTCGGCCCCCCCTCCCCCTCTCGGTGAAACAAAAAGCCGCGACACCAGCGAGTGGAAAGGCGCCTGTCAGAGCTCGCTGAATGCGCTCATTGTGCCGCTCTTTAGCCCTCGTTGTCGGCTTAATTGGCCCCCTTCAGCCTTTCAGCGGCCCGGCGAGGTGGAGGTCTCTTTCTGCAGCCGAGGGCCCCGACTAAAAAAAAAACAAAAAAGACAAAGGCCTGGAGAGAGAGAGAGGTTGGAGAGGTTCGTGTTTACTGCACACAGACACGACGGGCTGCTGATGGAAAGGCTGCGAGGTTGGATGTAAAGAGGGAGAGTGCATGAACTGAAGCGTGTGTCATGTCTGAATTAATCATTAATTAAATTTTAGAGAAAGATTATTTGGGCGAGATCAGATAAATTAACATTTAAGAGTCAAAAATTAAAGCTGTAAGCAGCGTTGGACGGGCCTTCGACACCGCACGCACGCCAAATAGCTTCTGTCAAAAGTCTAACCTGCGTGGTCACTCTTAGGTGGAGAGCAAGTGGCAAGAGAAATGTTTTAGTGGAAATAAAAACCCAGACTTTGGCTAAATCACAGTTAAAATATCCACTTTTTGTAGGTATTTCTGTCCTGAATCCATTGATACAGGTTAGAAAGTGGTGTGACTTATAGTTTAGACGGCAGACTGTAATTAAGAGAGAGAGTGGGCATGCTCAGAGAATGCTTCTCCCATTGAAACGCATTATAAGTGGAAATGTTGCCGAGCAGCTTTATGGGCTCATGATATGAACACCGTGCGAGTTATTACAAAGTTTTTAACAAGTTTTATTCAGCACAGTCTTGTGAGTGATGTGTGAACGTGTGAAGCTGATAACATAAACGCCCTAGGAGGAGATAGATTTTGTTTGGACCCCAAAATGGGCGAAAAATCTGGTTTTTATGAGCGTATTGCAGATTTCCTGTTGGATTTAGGTCTGAGGTGTCAGTGTATGATTTGTAGGTCTGTCGGAGACAAACAGTTCGGTGTTGGTTCCATCTCTCTACGACTTTCCTACGGGCCGTAGCGGCTGAAATAGACACCTAGGTGGCGCTATTGAGTACTTTCTAGGCATGCAAATCAGGGATAATTTTTACATATTATTCAATTTTTTGCCGGTCCTGATGTTTGTGCCAAATGTAGTGAGTTTTGGAGCATGTTTAGGAGGTCAAATTCAGGGTTGAAGTGGCGAGATAATAAAGAAACAAACAGACGGGGAACAGTAATAATTCACAAACAGCCGACTGTTAGCGTCTATAACAGTAATGAACAAATCATCCTCTTCGTTAAAGTGTTAATTTAATGTGCTGTAATAGTTTTATGACACTCTGCAGGCCTTTAAATCCCACCAGATGCCCGGCGTTGTTAATCCGGCAGGGGACCCGTCACGGAGCCCTGTGGAACCCCCCCAGGAGAGAGCGGGCAGCAGATGGAGGGAGTCCGAGTGTGACAGGCGGACGAGTGTTAATTCTGTTGTTTAGTTCAATCCGACAGATAAACAAACATCTGATTACTGTTTCATGGAAGTGAGCAGCAGCTTGTGAGCTAGCAGGATGCATCGTGGGATTAATCGTCACAATCTGGAGCCGCGGTGATGACGAGTGATGAAAAGCTGATCTGCATCTGTGTTCCTCTCTGAGATGATGATGAGACGGAAACAGTAACCACATAACTACACTTCCCTCCACACTGGACTCCTTCAAATCGGCCCTAAACTCTTTCCTGGGCCACAGTCGTCCTGTTCAGGGCCGGTCTGTGGTATAGGGCCACATGGGTGGTCGCCAAGGGCAACAAATAAGTGTTTTTTGGAAAAACTTAGTCTACAAGTTCTCCCTTGTTGATGTGTTTTTCTGTGTTTTGCCCCGTTTTTCATCTTTTTTTCATCAGTTTTTTTATAGCACTTTCACTATAGTGACATTTTAGCATGACGTTTTTGACATGTGTATGTATGTGCCATGTTTACGGGACGTGTGCAACATGGCAACAGTGTGTGTTTTTCTAAGGGTTATGTGCAATATTGTCATTTTATGTAACTGTTGGCGTCTGGATGGCTGAGGTTGCCGTTTGTGTCGTTGTGCTGTTAAAGACGTTCGTGGTGCAGCTACAGAGTCCGAGACAAATTTCCCCGAGTGGGACGATAAAGTTCATCGTATCGTATTTGATCTGCTGCCTCAGGCGACGCCGTCATGAATGACACTTTGACCCGTGCTTGCCTTTTTCTCTGGAGGACTGGGAGGACTCTGTCTGGGTTGTATCTGAAGTTTATCTGAAGTTCTTGGACTGGAGTTTGGGGGTCCGATCTAAACCAACAGTCAGAGCCGACCCTGATCCTGTTAATCCTCTCAGTTGTTTATAAATGACGTTTAGCTTGTTTTCTCACTTCTGGCGCTATATATAAATCTATTATTATTATTATTATTTATTATTTATTAGAAACAGTAACTGCAGGATGACGATGACGCTTGTTGCTCGCTGTGCAGCTTCGTCTTCCTCCTGCTTTTATTGGACAGTTTAAACAACATAAAATACATCTGCAGCGAAACAAAACAAATAAAAATAACAGCAAACTTCCAGTAAACAATATAACATAAATAAAATATAACATATAATAACTGTTAATGTTCTAAAAAGGGGCGAGTTCTTCTCTACTTTATCAATCAAATCGAAGCCAAAAACATCCAAAACAACACAAGAGAATAAAGACGACTAGAATAGAAACAATAACAACAATAAACAAACAACAAACCAAATCATATTATTCCAGTTTATCTAATAGATCTGGGAGTCTGAAGCCGTTTTTGTTGCAGATACCTCAGCTCTGTCGGATAACATCATGTTTAAATTATTTTAAAAAAGGCACATAAAGAAAGATTTAACAGGATTTACAGCGTTCACTGTGAGAGCTCCACGAACAGAAAGACTGACTTTCTAAACACGAGGAAAAACACTCACATGACATCTTAATCTGAAGGAATATAGAGTTTAAATATTATATTTATTTATCAGGACAGTGGAGAGTTTTTAACATAAATAAGGCACTGAGGTCCTTTACAATTAAAACATAGAACAGCACAAAGCAAAAAGCTGCACACAAGATTATTTGAGACCGTGAGATCAAATCCAGACTCTCAGAGCTGAACAGTTTCTGTGTAGTGACGATGTTTCTGCTCAGCGTCGTGTTGTCAGTGTAACATCAGCTGCTGTAATATCCTCTCCTCTGACGGTCACATGACTCCTCTCTCTCTCTCTCTCTGTCTCTCTCTCCCTCTCTCTCTCTCTCTCTCTCTCTGTCTCTCTCTCTCTCTCTCTCTCTCTCTCTCTGTCTTTAGTCACGCAGCGCTTTGCTTTGGAAACTCTTTTATTTCTGTCTCAGTGCTGCTGATGGACTGATGATGATGATAAACGTGTCTCTGACTCATTTTGTGAATGAAACTCGCCCACAAACGTGCCGGAACGAGGTCGCCGCTCGCTCCTTATATGGACGCCATTCTTTACATTTTATAAATTAAAGCTGCATCGATTAGAAAATTAATCAGGAACTATTGATTAATTGTTTTGAGTCACTTTTTTTAGAGAAAAATGAACTGATTTCAGCTTCTGAAAGTGAATATTTTGTGTTTTTTTTAGTCTTCTTTGATGGTAAACTGTGAATATCTTTGAGTTGTGAACAAAACAAGACGTTTGAGGAGGTCATGGTGAACAATAATCAACATTTTAATGACCAAACGACTAATCAATCACGTAGATTAAATCATGACGAGTTTGTTGAGTCTCAGTCTGAATGTTTGTAGTGTGTATAAATGTTAAATCATGTTAACAACACTTTTAATCAATCTTTACAAACAATTTCAGGAGCGTAGTCGTCGTGTTTTGTTGAAAATAAAAGCTACAAGCTCGATATTTTCATCATAATCCACCAAATGTTTAGTATAAAACTGACAGAAGACAGAAAATGTTGAAACTGTTGCTTTAAAAAAAACACAGAAAATCATTTTTAGAGCTTCTTAACTCTTTATTTTCTCTCCATCTTTGTTTTCAGTCAACAGTTTTGTCCTTTAACCTCAACTGCCAATCAAAGGGGGGCGGGACCACAGAGGTGTGTGTGTGTGTGTGTGTGTGTGTGTGTGTGTGTTTGGGGGTGGGGTTAAAGGTCGCGGGGGCTCACAGCAGCCAGCGCTCGGCTTGTCCTGACGGTGTGTGTGTGTCTTTATTAGCACGACACTGTGTTTGTCCTCAATACGCCTCATTGTCTCACACACACTCACACACACACACTCACACACTCACACACACACACACACACACACACACACACACACACACACACACTTTTCCACACTGGAAGCTTAATTGCTCACCAGGTTGTGTTGTGGAACTGATGCGCTGCCCTTCAGACACGTTATTATCACTGTTAGTATTATAACATCATAATAATAATTATTATTAATCTAAACGTCTGATTAATTCAATCAATTATAAAAAAAACTATACAAACATTTCCAGTTGAATTATGTATTAAAAATCTGCAGAAATAAAAACACTTTTAATTACATTTAACCAGAAACCACATCTTTAATTAACCTGAATTAAAAATGCTTTTATTGTGAAAACCTGAAACCTCACACACATGACTCTGTAAATTCAGACCGTCTAATAAATGTTCTGTTCATCGTCTCTTTTTGTTGCTTCAAACAGGAAGTGAACCTTCGCTTCTGTGTTATCTCCTCATATTGTCTCGCTGGCTTTTGGCCCGTTCTCTCTGGTTGATTGACAGGTGGTGGGCGGGGCTTCCGCTGCCCTCTGACCTATCGCGGAGCTCCGAGTGTGTCGGAAGCCGGTTTTTGTGTTTCCATTGGTTTGTTTTAAGCTGAAGCTGCTTTTTTAAGAATTCAGGTGTTGAAATGCAGATATTCAACCTTTCTGTGGTTTGAAAACATCGCCAGCGTTTTATTTTGGCGACCAGGCTGAAGTTTGTTACCTTATATGAACGTCAGTCTGTTTCAGACGTTGTGGGAGTTCAGCAGAAGTCTTTAGGACATGGTGGTGATCTTGAACTGTGCAGACTTCCTGACCGTCCACCGACCCTTCATGAAGACTGTGGATTGGTTCTGCCGACCCGAATGTCAGAATAAAACGTCAGCGTCGTACGTTTCTGCAGACGAAGGACACGTTGAATGTCTACGTGTCAATGTCGGCTGTTATCAGTTGAATGATGAAGTTTTATGACGTGACAGCGCCGTGGTTCAGGTCTGGTCGGGTCAGTGAAGCTGCAAACGTCCCGCCTGGGTTTGTCGGTTGAAACAGGAAGCAGCCGTTTGGTTTTGAGTTTCCATAGAAACTTCCTGACCGTCCACCGACGTCTGCCAACGCCAGAATAAAACGTCGGCTTTGAACGTTTCTGCAAACCACAGAAACGTGTGAATATATATAAAAAATATGCTTCATATCAACAACAACAACAACAAGAAACAACAGAACCAACAAAGAACCGACGAGAACCGACAAGGAGACGGAAAACAGGTGGAAGCACTCCAACAGACACAATCACAATCAATCTACCTTTCAAAATAAAACAGGAAATGACGAGACAAACAGGACAAAAAACCCAACTAAACCTCACTGCGGTGTGACAGGTTTAAACAGGAAGTGGAAGTTGGTATCGAGGTGTTCTTAATCATCCACAATGTCACTTTAGAAACGTTAATATGCTTCATATCACGTGTTTTAAAACGTAGATACTGAAACGTAGCATCCCTGCGTTTTATTCTGGCGATCTCTCATGTTGTTTCCTCCCAGTTTAAACAATAAAAGCTGGAAGATTGTTCTCATGTTTAGAGACGGATCTTTGGACAAATCTCACAAATAAAAGTTGAGTTTTAACATCCAAAATGTTCTGAAATGAAACGAAATGATCCTGAATAATATTTCTGCTTCCTGTTGTTGTTTATCTCCGACTTTCAGCTCTTGTTTTGTTTTGTTTTGTTTTGTTTGTTTGTTGTTTTGCGAGCAGATCGTCTGCGTGTCTCCGTCTCTCCGTTTCAACAAATCGCCACACGTATAATCACATTTTTAATTGCGTTTCCCTGACAACGGCGCATTCAGGCCTGTTTCACTTTGTTCTGATCCTCCTCTGGGTGCTCACACACACACACACACACACACACACACACACACACTCACACACACACTCACACACACACACACACTCACACACACACTCACACACACACACACACACACACACAGTTTAATTAAATCCATTAAAGGCCTTGTAGGCGCCGGGCAGCTCGGATCAATCCTCACCTGAATGGCTGCTGACTAATTGTTCCGTTAACGGCGGGTTAACGGACAGATCAAAGGCTCCGGCGGCGTAATTAGCAGACGAGAGAGAGAGAGACGGGCGAGTGAATTAATGAGGAACAAAGCATGCTGGGAGTTTTTTTTTTTTTCTCCTCGTCTGAACGTTAAATTAAAAGAAAGACAGATTGGAGGAGTTTGATGATGCTCCTGTTTCCCATGATCCTCCTGGTTTCCTGTTGTCTCCCACCTGAAGGAGGAGGTCTCCTGCAGGAGAGAGGAGGAGGAGGAGGAGAGGAGTGAAGAGAGAATGGAGAGGAGAATGAGGAGGAGGAAGAGAAGGAGGAAGTGTAGTTAGGAGAAGGAGGAGAGGAAATGGAGGAGGAAAGGGAGCAGGAGGAAGAGGAAGAGAAAAAAGAGGCGAGGAGAGATGAGACAATAAAACAGAGAAAAGGAGGAGAAAAAAGACAAGGAGTGAAGAAGGAAGAATGAGGAGGAGGAAGCGTAGTTAGGAGAAGGAGGAGAAAAGAGAGGCAAAAAAGAGGAGGAGGACATGAAAAAGGAGGAAGAGGAGGAGAAAAAAGAGAGGAGGATGAGGAGGAGGAAGTGTAGTTATAAGAAGAGGAAGAGGCAAAAAGAGGAGCAGGAGATGGAAAAGGAGGTGGAGGAGGGATAAGGAGGAAGAGGAGGAGTAAAAAGAGGATGATGAGAGGAGAAAGGAGGGAGTGTAGTTAGGAGGAGAGGCATTGGAGGAGAAAAAGGAGCAGGAGATGGAGAAGGAGGTGGAGGAGGGATACGGAGGAGGAGAAAACAAGGATGAGGATGAAGAGGAGGGCAGAGAAAGTGAGAGATGAGGAGAGGAAAAGGAGGATGGAGAGAAGGAGGAGGAGGAGGAAAGAGGAGCAGGGTTGATGGAGGAGGAAAAGGAGAGAAAGTCGAGAGAAAAATTATGAGAGAAGGAGAAGAAGGAGAGAGATGAAAGAGGAGGAGAAAGTGGTGCAGACATGATCGGATGTGGAGAAGGAGGAGGAGGAAGAGGAGAAGAAGGAGAAAAGGGAGGGCTGAACATGACGACACGAGAGAGGAGGCGCAAAAAGAGACAAGAGGAGGACGATGAAACATGGAGGAGCAGAAGAGAGGAGGGAGAAGAAGGAGAAGGAGGAGGAAACAGAATGATGAAACCAGGAGGAGGAGGAAGACGAGGAGGTGAAAGAAAGAAAAGTTACACCAAGATCCAGAAAATAATGAAGCAGAACAAAGACGAGAAACACGTCTCCCCCCCCATGGGTGTGTGTGTGTGTGTGTGTGTGTGTGTGTGTCTGTGTGTGTGTGTGTGTGTGTGTGTGTGTGTGTGTGTGTGTGTGTGTGTGTGAGTGTGTGTGTGTTTTATACATCACAGCCTGCAGGGTTGCTGCAACTTTTAGCCCCGATGTCCATCCGGCCTCGATTACAGCAGAGCCCGGCAGGCTTGCATCACACACACACACACACACACACACACTCACACACACACACACACACACTCACACACACACTCACTCACACACACACACACACACACAGACACACACACTCACTCACACACACACACACACACACACACACACACACACACACACACACTCACACACACACAGGAAGAGGCTGCAGGCTGTGTGTGTGTGTGTGTGTGTGTGATGCCTGTGGGCGCTCCTCTCTGCTCCTCTCTGATCGGAGGAGGTTTTTACAACATTTAACGTTTCACCTCCTCCTCCTCCTCCTCTTCCTCCTCATCATACATTCCTCTTATGTTCCTTCCTCCATATTTTAAAGTCTCATTCTGTCGTCTCATCTCCTCCTCTTCCTCCTCCAGCTCCTCTTCCTCCTCCAGCTCCTCATCTTCCTTTTCTTCATCTCCTCTCCTCCTCCTCTTCTCCTCCGTCTTTCTATCATCTACTCCTCTTATTTTCTTTTGTTTCTCCATCTTTTTTAAGTCTCCTCTCATCTCCTCCTCTTCATCCTCCTTCACATCTCCTCCATCTTTATGTCTCATTCTATCGTCTCCTCTTCTCCTCCTTTTCCTCCTTTCTTTCCTCCCTTTCCTTCACTTCCTCTCCTCTCTGCCCTCCTTCTACATCATAACCTTCTTCTTCTTCTCCTTTCTTCCGGTCTTTGATCTCCTCCTCTCTCCTTCTACATCAGTCACCTCCTCCTCTCATCCTCTCTTTTTCTCCTCCTCCTCCTCCTTCTCTTCTTCTTCTTCTTGTCTCAAACATGTTCTTGAGTTGATCTGCAACTCGTGGACGAGATCTGACCCTCTGAGTCTGATCTTCTTCTTCTTCTTCTTCTTCTTCTTCTTCTTCTGTGGGATTTGAGTCTTCGTGCTGCGGGAGCTCGTCGTCATGATTAAACGACCACGGAGGTCGACTGTGGCGTGCTGCTCCGGATCGTCCCGTAGGAGCGTTTCCTAGCGTCGCTCCCCGGCGGCTTCCTGTCTCCGTCCATCCTTCACTCGTTCTCTTAATGCAGCCGTTGTTTTATTTCCTTCCCTTTACGTTATAAACCTCCAGAGCTCACAGCTAATCACAGCCAGAGAGCATCATGGGAGCTGTAGTTCCACTAAACAAGCCTCCTCTTCCTCTTTCACACGAGAGGAGGAAAAACCCCTGAAACTCCTGGAACTGTTTCTTTAAAGAATGATAAATGTTTCAGCGGTACCTTTTTTTTTTAAATCCCTTTCAAAGTGCTCGTCTCAGCGCTTCTGCCGCTCCCGGAAACATTTCCAGGAACGTCGAGGTGAATCTTCTTCCTCTCAGACACAGTTTTCAGTTTCACTCTCGGCTGTAGACGAACAGGACGCACCGCTCCTGAGCTGCAGAGATGATGAGAGTTTGATTACAGAGTCAGTTCATTCATCAGTCTGGAGTCTGATAAAGAGAAAGCTGCCAGTTTTCTTTTATCCAGACGAGATAAAACGTCTTTTTTTTACAGTGGATTCAGTGCCTCCTCTTCATCATCTTCACCAAACCTCCTGCCGACCTTTTCTACTTCCTGTTTGTCTTGTTTGAAACACAACAGCAGCTTCTGATGAAATAAACAGTACAGAGAGCAGATAGATGGATAGATAGATAGATCAATCCTGAGTCACGTCACGGCCGGATCGTCACGGTCAGACGAAGGTTTTGAAACGTGGGCGTTGCGATACCCGCACTCTCACAAAAAACATGATTTCATCCCCCTCACTTTTTTTTCTGATGAACAATTTAAAACAACTTCCACAGCTGATGCGTTGCGTTCGGGAGCGTCTGTGCTGAAACGTGAGTTCCGTCTGTTGTTTGGCAAATTTAGCAACAAAGTGTTTGTGGCAGCTCAGTCGTCTAATTTTTTACTCGTTTTGAACTTTCTCATGGTTCTTTTTGGCACAAAATAAAAAGGCAGAAGAAGATTAACTTCTATTTAAAGTCCAGTAGTCATGTAAGTGGAGTTATAGTGTCACAGTTATATTTTAGTGTATTCATATAACTCTATTTTAGCTTACATAGACGGCACTTTACTGCTTCTTTCCCACTTCCTATTAGATGCTGAACTGCATTTCGTTGTCACAGAGCAATAACAAAGTTGAATCTAATAATATAATATAATATAATATAATATAATATAATATAATATAATATAATATAATATAATAAAATGGGCTTGCTAGGTCTTTGCTTTTGAACCAATAATGCTGTGTAGGTGTTTTTTCCTGCATCATCTCATAACTATTAATGCTTGTTTAGGATCAGACGTCGACCTCAGTGAGAGGATGAAGACACTGTTGCACGGGTGAGCAAATTAAATTAGTTTGAAGGTTTTTCCTGCAATGTGTAGTTAATAACGCGGATATGTTGGCGTGTTTGACAGGCTGAGATATAAACGAGTTCAGCGTCAAACACAGCAAAAAAAAAATAAAGATAAATAGAAAAAGAGGAAACAAGTTCAGACTTTTATTAAATGTGTGAAGGTGTGATGACACTACGTGGCCAAAAGTAAGTGGACGCTGCTGCTATATGAGCCTCCACTGTTCTTAGTCTTAGTTCTTGTCCCAACGGCGTCTAAACAGGAAGCTGAAGGGTTTCTGGTTTGTTGAAACACTTGTTTAAAAATGTACTTTTACTCACTGCTGATGTCTGACAGCTGGAGTTTGCACATCAGGATTTGATGTATGAAATAATCTCACTCGGGTTGTTTATTAGTTTGTGCTGTTGATGCTTTTAGCAGCAGCAGCGGCGGTGGCGGTGGCGGCTGAGGTTCCACTTCCTGAGGATGTCATCGTCTCCAGCGTCCCTGACATTAAAAAAAAAACCATAAATCCGACTAGAAATCACAGAAAAAGATGCAGAATACATCCAGAGACAGGAAGTGAGAGCAGCTGATTCAGCACTTTTAACAGAGACTATAAATTAACAGATATCAGCTCAACTTTATTTATTTATATTTAACTGATCTGACAGCTTTAAAACCTCCAAATCTGAAGATATTAACTTTCCATCTGAGAATAAACCAGAATAAAACAGCAACCGTCTGTAAAAGATGCAAAAACAAAGCGTACTTTTACTTTTAATACTTAATACTTGTTTACTTTTCAGTGCAAGAGGAGCGTCTGAACTTATATCTGTACCATCTGTGTGTGTGTGTGTGTAGATATCAGAGCACACACACACACATGCAGACTGTGATGTGTGCCATCAGTGCAGATGAGTCAGGCGTTAACATTTCCTTGACTGTGTCTCTTTGATGTGAGTCATCTTCACTCTGCCGTTGAGTCCGACAGGAACGGAGAGGAAGATCCAGTCGGACATAATGAGAACGCTGTTTGTCATGTGGAAAGAAAAAAAAAAACCCTCACAACTCCAACTTTGGTCATTTTCACTTCAGTTTCAGGATGAAAAAAAAAAAGAAAGAGAGAGAGAGAGAGAGAGAGAGAAGGCTTCAGAGGGCCGAAGAGATGTTGTGTTGTTGATATTTAGGAGAGATAGTGACGTTATGTTTGCAGATTAGAGGCGAGTTTCTCCTTCTGAGAAAGAAAAACGTATAAGAATGTGATTTAATTTGATTAGGAGCAACATATAAATAATTAAAGCTCTAATCTGTAATGATTCCTCATTAAAATGTGTAAAAACAACTAGACCAGACAGAAGCTTCTCTCCTGAAACCTTCAGGTTGTTGTCACTCAGGTCTAGACCTATGTTCTATATGTTGTTGAGTTGTGTTCTTACATTAATGTTCAAACCCAGAGAAATCTGTCATTTTAATCAAAGTGACGGACCGTTTCATTTGGTGGCCTGTCAATGGCGTCATACCTCCTCTACCAAAGAGTATAGTGCACAAGATGCATGCGTCGGCGCCGTGTTTGTCCGCTACAATGGCGTCTAGCAAAGAGTAACTTACACACATACAAGATAATACATGGGCTCTGTTGTGCTTGTTCCACACAAACTGTTAGAAATGGACTTTTATTCAGTTTGAAGCCACATTTTCATGATAAATTTAGCTGGTTTTTAACTTGATCTTTCAGCCGCAAGAAGGATTTTAGTCATTGGACGTCTGGATCTTAAGTTATCAGAGAAATAAACTGGGCAAACGTTAGCAGCAGCTGAAATTACATGATGTGTGTTTAATACTGTGACGTACAAACAGCTGCAGTCAAACGTTTGGACACTTTCGGGGTTTTTTTGGTTGATCGTAAACTTTTATTAAGCTCACTGACTCTCTGAGTGGATTTAACTCTTCTCTGTGTCAACCTGTCACTTCTCCTCATGACAAAAAAAAAGTTAAAGGAAAAAAAAAAGGGAAGAAATGACATCATGAATTATTTTATTTCAACTTTTTCAATGTGAGCTTCAAACACAGTTTGAGTTTCTGGCTCCAAAGTGCCTGAAAGAAGGAGAGAAGACTCCAGAAGAAGAAGAAGAACTTTATCATGAAACCAATCATGTTTCTGCTTTTCTTTATGCTACTAGTGATGCTGGAGTCTCGACTTCTTCAGACTTTAAAACACAGATAAAGATTTAAATGAACTGACCGAAGAAAAAAACAGATTTCAGCTGGAATATTTCAACAAAATGAAGGAAATGGCTTCAGATTTTTATGTAAATCAGGAAAATGTTTGGTTTCTTTTCCTATTTTTGGCAAAGGCGACGCGATCATGAGAGTTCAGGAGGTCATGGACCCTTTAAGAGCCCTTCAGCGCCCCCCGGCAGGTCCCTGAACCACACTTTGAACACCACAGATTGCACCTCGTTGACCTGGAGGTCCTCCTCCCGGCTGACCTCTGATGAAATGTGGCAGGCGAGTGTCTCACAGGGAGAGAGAGGATGATGATGATGGTGATGATGATGATGATGATGATGATGATGATGATGATGGTGATGATGATGATGATGATGATGATGATGATGATGAGGGGGGGTCGCTGTAGTGGTTGTAGAGGAGCGGTGGAGCTTCGTCATGGAGACGGGACGGGAGGCAGATTGAAGATGACAGAGACTGTGATGAGAGTGAAGAGAGAACAGAAGTTCCTTTCCTCCTGGGACACGCCGCGCCGCGAGTGTGTGTGTGTGTGTGTGTGTGTGTGTGTGTGTGTGTGTGTGTGTGTGTGTGTGTGTGTTGCAGGCTGCGACGGCGCCTCGACAGATGCTTTCATTAGTCAAACAGGCCGTCCGCTCTGTGAGCCTCATCAACCGGCACACTTCAATACAATTAACCCGACCGGCAGCATCTCCCTTAAAGGACCAGTTCCCAGAGTTCCCAGAGTTCCCAGTGCTCCCAGAGTTCCCAGTGTTCCCAGAGTTCCCAGTGTTCCCAGTGTTCCCAGAGTTCCCAGAGTTCCCAGTGTGGCTTTAAACCAGCAGGCAGGTGTCCATATGAGCAGTGAGAGAGGTTTTTTCCTTGCTGTAATCATCCTCCTGTTCATACCGGCTGTTAAAAGATCTCCTTCAAATGTGTTATAAATGTAGGAATAATAGTCGGTTTTTAACAAATATTTTTTTTGTACAAATATTTTTTTTAATTATTTGCATTTCAGAAACCAAACATGCAGGTCGGTTACGTCGCTATCTCAGCGTCTCTCCTCTGCTCCGCTGTGACGTCTATCAGCGGGTCTAAACGAGGAGTTTTTATTACACTTTTTACAATTACAATTTTAGGACATGAAAGTGTTATAAATAAGTGTTTGTGAATAAACTATCTTACAAACTACAGGACTGATGTCCAAATAAGGAAATGTGCGTCATGTAGCAGGTGGATGTGACTCCAAAAACTGGATTTTTTCACCTATTTCTGCTTTTATTTATTCACTATCTCAGTGTCTCTCCTCTGCTCCGCTGTGACGTCTATCAGCAGGTCTCAACGAGGGGGGTCACATCCACCTGCTACATGACGCACATTTTATTTTAACACTTAAATTTCCTAAATTTCCTATGGATTTTTATGTCTATTTCCACTTTTATTTGAATACAAAGACAAATGCAAATACAAATAATTTTGCTGCCTCAACAAATACAGATACAAAAGAAATATTGGCTCTCTGCACATTTCTACAATGTAAGCGATGAGGACCAAAACTTACTGTACAGGCTAAATCCCTTACCTTTAACCCTTTAGGAGTCGCTGATCATGCCAGCAGGATCGAACGACGTGTCAGTTTCAGGACGTCGTAGCATAAAAACAAAGTCACGTTAAACGCTGCTGTCAACTTCTGTCCAAAGTGCTGGCTTCAAACTCTGTTCCAGTTTTTGTTTGGTGTTGATAGAGCGAGTAAAAACGGAGATATGTTGATATAAAAATCATGTTTATTCATGCGGAGAAGCGTGTGAGATGGGACGGTGGCGGACATCGTGTTTATTTTATATCTTCATTGAAGAGTACGCCTGTTGTTACATCTGCTTTATGTTGTAAATAGATGTTTATAGACTGATTTTATCTCAGTGTTTCCATCATATGTTCACATTTGCAGCCTTTAAAATGCTTCGTTGAACATGTTTGTGTTTCTTACAGTCAAAATACGACAATTTTCCAATCAGATTTTATGTATTTTGTGTGTTTTTTGGGTTCAATATGATGATATAGTTTGTTAAAGTGAAAAAATAATTATCTGGTCATATAGATGATGTTGTGCTGAAAGAAAAGATACCAAACATCAACATGTTAAACATTTTTTAAAGTGATATATTTAAAGTGTATATATACGTTGCACCTTTAAAACACTGTCAGAGTTTTTTGTTTTGTTTTTATTTAAAAAAAAGAAGCCGAGATATCGTCCTGAGAGACTCATCTGACCTCTGACCTTTGTGGAGTCTGAGTAAAATAAGAGGATTTCCTCCTACAGAGACAGAAAAAGCTCAATATTGTTTTAAGATTTTCTTTTTTTTTTCCTTTTAGTCTGAATCACAGTCAGCGACAGTCACTTATCCTCCACTTCAAACAAACTGGAGTCGAGTAATGAAGCAGAAAAGCAGATTTTCATGTTTGACAAAGTGACTGATGGAAGCGAAGGAAGCCGGCGTCGGCGGGAAATAAAAGGTCACAAAGTCACACAGATTGTAGATTTAACTAATAGTCACATCTGTCTCTGCTGGAGGAAACATCCCATCGATCCTCCGTCTGTCAGCTGATGCTTTAACACGTCCTCAGATGAATTACACCGACGTATTTCAACAGATTTCAACACTCCTGACGGATTTGCAGCACTACCACAATTAGCGTTAGCGTTGAACTGCGCCGCCGTCGCCTACAGAGCCGCTCAGGAGGCCGCCGGCCGTCCAGCAACCACCGTGACAAAACGCTTTGGTCGCGCAGATTTACAGCAGCGGCGACGCTCCTGTGCGAGTTAGCCAGAGCGGCGGCTTTACGAAGATTGGAGTGTGTGTGTGTGTGTGTGTGTGTGTGTGTGTGTGTGTGTGTGTGTTATTGTGTTTGGATGAGTGTGTTCCTGGGTGAAAAGAAGCCTGTTTATCCGCACAAAAGAGCGAAAATCTGAGCCTTTGATCACCCGGACGAGTCGCCAGATCTGCAGGGAAGTGTGTGTGTGTGTGTGTGTGTGTGAGTGTGTGTGTTCATGTGAATGTGTGTGTGTGTGTGAGTGTGTGTGTGTGTGTGAGTGTGTGTGTGTGTGTGATATTCACAAGTGCATTAAAGTTTATCACAGAGAGAAAGTAGCTTAATTCCATTCAGAGAAAATGCTCTTATTATTGTCTGTGTGTGTGTGTGTGTGTGTGTTCATGCATGTGTGTGGTCATGCTCAAACACGTTCACACACACACACACACACACACACACATGCACCGGATCAGTGTGTGTGTGTGTCTCATTATCCGCTGTAAAGGTTTTATGTATTAAAGCGCAGTGATGGGCGGCCCCTGTGTCAGTGGGTGGGAAACCCTGTTGTGTGTGTGTGTGTGTGTGTGTGTGTGTGTGTGTGTGTGTGTGTGTGTGTGTCCTCACACAGCAGGTCAGCATAAACTGCAAATTCAATAAGTTAAAACTTTTATAAACTAAACAGCGGAGGTCATAAAGGAGAATCGTGGGATTGTGTTTCTTTATCTGTGTGTAAGTAAAATAAGCTTTTATTTATATCACACATTTAAAGTGTTTACAGACAAACAGAAAGATTAATAAAATAGACAAACACGACACACAGAGAGAGAAATCAACCAGAAGGAAATAAAACAGGATGTGAGAGTTTATAGGAAGACTTTCTGATATAAACGAGTTTAAAGACGTCGTTTAAAACAGTCCATTCAGCTGATCCAACAGATTGTGGAAGATGATTCGCTGAGAACACAAACACCTTTTTATAGACAGAGGGCCGAGATTTGAGGATCTGAGAGGTCGTGAGGTGGAACGAGGAGCTCAGAGATGAAGCGATGGGCGATCTTGTAGTTTATTCTGAATTGTACCGGAAGCTGACAGAGTGATGTGGCACCTACTCTCAGTTCTGGTTGGAAGTCCTGCTGCTGTATTTTGGATTAACTGTAGATGTTTTAGAGAAGACTGAGTGAGGAAGGTGTTAGAGGGAGTTACAGCGGTCTAACCAGGAGGAAATGTGTGTGCTAAGGTAGGTGTGTGTGAGTATGGTGTGTTGTTGTTGAGTTATGTGTGTGTGTTCAGACAGGAAGCAAAGCAAATTTCTGCCATTTGTCATGAGCCACTTGTGTTTATTTACTCTAAACAACCCAAATACTAACTGTATATTAGCTGTGAGCTACTTAACAAGTAGGGATGTGCAGAAGGATCAGTATCTGTGTTTGTATCTGTATTTATTAAGGCAGCAGAATTATTTGTATTTGTAATCAAATGAAAGTGGAGAAAAGCTTAAAACTCTTTTAATTTTAGAAAATGCAAATGTTACAATAAGAGTTCATGAATAAATTACCTTACTAATGAGGTCACCACATCAGATCTCAACAGCGCTGACTACTGAGCTAAAACTTTACTCACTGCAGACCTCTACCTGTTTATACATCCGTAACACAGAGACAGCACAGCGTACAACATGTAGGGAAGAACTTATTGCGTCGCACTTTTCATTTATTGCTTATTTTTTACAAACTAACTGTGTGGAAAGCAGAAAGGGGAACTGCTTTGGAACGAGTAGCCAGTAGCTCCGTTCACTGGGACGACTCGCGTGGCCAAACAACGGTCAGGAGAAACTCCACTAACCAACTATTGTCTTAGGAGATGAGAGGGCGGTCACTTTCCCAGAGGTTAAATACCTGGGTCCATCTCCACTGTGTCGTCAGACCGATGCGTTACGAACCGAAGAGGCGAAACGTCTTCATGAGACAAATCTAAAGTCCAGTTGCCTTTGAATCAGTTGTTGCTTAGATATAACAGTGACCTGGACAAATGAATGTTCATAGACTTAAGAGGATACGGGAGGACTCAGCTTTATCTCTGGGGAACACCCCCAAACTCCAGGAGTGACGTCCAAATAAGGAAATGTGCGTCATGTAGTAGGTGGATGTGACTCCCCTCATTGAGACCTGCTGATGGACGTCACAGCGGAGCAGAGGAGAGACACTGAGATAGTGATTATTTGTTTTTCTCTTCCTGAAAAACAAATAATCTTTAAAATATTTGTCTGGAACAAATATTAGTATAAAGAAAAAAACATTATTTGTGTTTCGCAGATTAACATGTTTGTATTCGGACATGTGCGTCATGTCGCAGGTGGATGTGACTCCCCTCATTGAGACCTGCTGATGGACGTCACAGCGCAGCAGAGGAGAGACACTGAGATAGAGATAGTATCTGACATGTTGGTTTGTTTTTCTTCCTGAAAACAAATCTTTAAAATATTTGTATGAAACAAATATTCGTATAAATCTCATAATATTTGTGCTTTGCTGGATAACGTAGCTGTATTGAGGCAGATACACGAACCATGTCTGTGTTCAGTTTAGCTTCTAACTGATCTCAGATATTCATACGTTGCCGAAATAAAACTCATAAAGCCTCGTTGTACAGTTTGTAGGAACTGAAGCTGTAATCACATATAGGAGGGACAGGAAGTGGTTTCACAAACTGAAAATCTGACCGGCTCACACACACACACGCAGTCGTAGATAAATATGCACACATAAATATGCACTGACATGCAAAAGCATAAAAGCACGCACACATTCATATTAAAGTCGGCACAGTGCAGCTTTCTGCCTTTGTTGATTATTCTCTGTCACTCCATATGATGGTGAGAGATAACAGATTTGGATTTGCACACACACACACACACACACACACACACGAGTCACAGCGAGGAAATCCCATCACGAGTTGAAAGCTCAGACATCAGACACACACACTCACACTCGTCAGAGCCGCTGAGGGTTTGTCACAGCGAGAGCCGGGCTGACACACACAGAAAAAAAACACAAAGAAATGCACTAAAATACACACAGTTACCCAGATGTACAGCCAGCGGCTCCACAGCTGCACTCCGCAGAGTCCCCCGAGGTGACGGAGGTTCAGCTGTCAATCACTCAGGAGCTATTTGCAGGCCCCGCCCACCTGGGGGACGTCCTCTACCGGCGTTTATTCTCAAAAAAACATGAAATAATAATTGGATTTATGTTAAAAACGTCTCAATGCTGTCCATGTAAAACACACGCACACACACAGATGCGGACATGCCCACATGGTTTTAAAGCCGAGCAGACACACACACACACACACACACACACACACATCACACCCGCACAGTTGTCAGTGTTGGAGTTCCTCCATCAATAATCAACGAAGCGCCGCATTAAACTTTCACCGCTTTATTTTTTAATGGCTGACAAAAATCCTCAGATATTCATAATTCAGACGACAGCCGCTGTTTCTCACATCACACCGGATTCTTCTTCTCCAGTCGCCGTGACGACGCTCGGCACAAACCCGTACAGCTACAGAGACCCCCCCCCCCCCCCCCCAGAAACATCCTCCCCGCTAACCTCTCCATCCCAAAACCTCCTAAGACGAGCTGAAGCCTACGAAGACTAAACGAACCACACGTAACGACGGTTTCCACCAACTTACACTGATTCTCTCTTTTTTTAAAGTCTTTGACAGTCAGGAAGGAGCATAAACTTTACGAGTGAGTAATCACACTGACAACAGCGGAGATCTGACGGCAGACGACCCAGCAAATCATAGTCTAAGAAAGAACTCTAAGAAATTGCATGTTCTGGTAGAAAAGCAAACACGGATGGAGAAAAGCTGCAGCGTTGCTCTGGTCTATGATGTCACCATGTACTGTATAAATATATTATCTATCTATATTATCTATATCTTAGCAGTGTGTGACTCCGCCTAACTCCCAGCCAATCAAAACTATGCAAAGAGGCGGGGCTGAACGGCTGAAACAAGCCACCTAGCGGCTGGCGGACCTGTCACTCAAAGCAGCCTTATGCAGAACTTTACGGCTTAATATAATTTAAATGGTTGAGTTATAAAATAATTCACCCCCCTACAGTCGTCATGAAAGAGGAAATTAGCTTCAGACCAAAACCGTCTTTTGTTCCAGGCTGTAAACATGTTTATTTCTGCTGTAAAGTTCAGCATTTGAACACGGAGGTCTGTGAGGAAATGACTCGCTTTTGGCGCCTCAAGTGGCCGTTAGAGGAACTGCAACTTTTGGCGCCGTTTTTCAGCCTCGGAGGACGCTGCTCGGATGTCACCTGTTGGTTTGCATCCGCTCCAAATCAGGAGAGCAGGGTGTTGCCTTTCCAATGTTAGCTTACTTTAGCTAAATTGCGATAACAGGGCAAACAACTTAGTGAAATGTTGCAACAATAGTCTGACTCAGGGATGTGTAGAGGGCCTGGTATTTGTATTTGTTGAGGCAGCAAAATTATTTGTATTTGTTTTGAAGAGGCTTAAAAATCCTGCTTAGCGACGCCCAAATAAGGAAATGTGCGTCATGTAGCAGGTGGATGTGACTCTCCTCATTGAGACCTGCTGATAGAGGAGAGACGCTGAGATTATTTGTTTTTCTCTTCCCCCAAAAACAAATAATCTTTAAAACAAATATTACTATAAAAAAAACACTATTTATGTTTAGCAGATTAACATATTTGTATTCGGACACGCCCCTAGCAACAGGAGAGCCACCTGTCAATCACAGCTGTCAATCACAGCTGTCAATCAACACCCACACAGCGGACATTAAAGCTGCGGTACAGTTTGGGTCTGTTTGTGTTTAATGTGGTTCTGCTCAGTCCGGTCTGAACCAGTCTCGTCTAGTTTCATTTGATCTGGTCTCATTTCATTTCACTCCTCTCCTTTTGGCCTCTTTTCTTTTTTTTTAATGTTCTTTTCTTTCCTCTCTTATTCTTTGCTTCCATTATTTGGTGATTTTAACAGATTCAAAAATTTGAAATGCTTAAACTTTTCCTTCTCTTTTCTTTTTTTCTTTTTTTCCTCTTCGCAGTGGTTTTTTAGCTTTGTCCTTTCATGTTTCCTCCCTTTCTTGTCGTCTTTTCATCTTCTGGTGTAACTCTTGCAGAACCAATCTGACCGTCTCTCTCTCTCACACACACACACACACACACACACACACTTACACACACACACACACACATCAAATACATTCCTCTGATTGCTGAAGCTCTCCTCTTATTTTTTCGAGCCTCTTGCAGCCGACTTCTTCCCCCCGTCTACGCTCCTCGAAGCAGATTAAAACAAACGCTACGAGTTATCGGTAAATCCTTTTTTTTTTCTCGACCCGTCCGGTTGCCCCACTTCCCATGATGCCTTTCCCAACTGGCCAATCAAGCGGGGAGATCAGACAGAGAAATTCAGTCAGATATTTTAGGGTTTGAACCTGTTTTTCCTCATTTTTTACGCCTTTTTTCACTTTTTCTTTCCTCCATTTATCAGTTTTTTTGTTTCCGTTGCTCCCCCCCCCTCCTCTCTCTCTCTCTTTTCCACTGTCATTGATCTTCTCTGCAGTCGTGTCAATAGAAATCCAGGCCTGTGGATCTCCTGTTTGTCTGTATGGATTGATCTTGGGGGCCACTGAGGTTCCTGAGCGCAGGAGTCAGACGGGGGGGGGGGTGGGGGGGGCCCCCGCAGGGCTCTCTATATTCCCCTCCGTGGGAAACAGGGATCCTCGCTGCCAACCGGAGCGAAGCGGCGCTTATTTTCAGCCTCAGTTCGCTGGGAACTGAACAACGACGGCTGATGCAATGATGTCATCAGTTTGTGCTTTGTGGACACAGCGGCCATGTTTAATTTATGTCGCTTTAAAGTCTCATCTGATCCTTTTTTTTTTTTTTTTTTTATCTCCAAACCTCCAGTTTGTGTCGTTGCAGCAGCCGGACTTCAGTATTAACACGTTCTCACATTTTTAAAAGGCAGGAAAAGTAGGAACATGTTAATATTGATCTTTAAATGCTTCTTATATGTAACATCTGTAACACACGTGCAACTTTCTGTGCAGTTTATAGTCGTATTACATCTCTGTAAAGTGTCTCATGTTTGGATTCAAACCAACAATGAACTGATCTACTAACAGGTTTTGTGTTTGTATCTAAAGCCTGATTTATCATAACTGTGCCGTAGACCTCTGTTGGTGTCCAGAAAGAGTTTTGGTCACATTAGTTTGTTTAGAAACGGCTTCAAAGACGAATAACAGCGTCACGTTTTCAGTCTCTGTAGACGCTACTGAGCATGTGCGTTCCTGCAAAACAAAACAACAAATACAAAAGATTTCTGCAACTCAGTCGCCAGAATAAAAGTTATCATATCAACATTTCCACCCGTTGAATGATGGTGTTTTATGGTGTGTGTTGAATATTGTTGCTCTTACACTGACCATCGTCTGAGGGGGGAGGGGGGTGTGGTCAGTTTGTCTCAGGTGATGCAAATCAATAATCAATAAAAGACTTGCTCCACCTGTATGTGTGTGCATGCTGGTCAAATGAAACCGAATCTTTATTCCTCCGTTATGTTTTAGTCGGCCGTCTGTTCCTTTTATTATGGCAGCGCTGTGGTTCAGGTCTGGTTAGGTTCAGGCACAAAGACCACTTGGTTAGAGGTTAGAGGAAGATCATAGTTTGGGTTAAACTAAATATAAAACAGCAGATGTCTCACTAAAAACAGACGGTTTTCTCACCAGAAAAACGGCTGTAAATGTCCTGACGTCTTGCTAAAAACACTCACTTTTGTCGGTTGAAACAGGAAGTGGACGTTGGTTTCCAGTTGGTCTCGAACCGTCTTTTCTGCTGACTTCCAACTTGCTGCCAACAAACTTACTAACCCTCCACTACGTCACTGTAGAAATGTTGGTATGATACATATTTCACGTGTTGAAACGTACATATTCAACATTTCTGTGGTTTGCAGAAACGCACAATAACAACGTTTTATTCTGGCGATCAGGCTGAATCTCTGTGATGAAGGAACTTGTCATTCAGTGCAGCGATACTTTATAATACCTGTTAGTAGATGAGATCATTGTTGGTTTGGATCTAAACACGAGATTTGTTGACAGTAAGAAAAATATAGAAAATCAATCAGTACTAAAACTAAATAACAGTTTGAGTGAAATCAGAAGTGATGTGTGTGTTGAGGAATGTCGGGATCAAGACTTTGTTTAGTTTAGTTTTAGTTTCAGGAAGCTGTTGATGAGCAGACTTGGAGAACCTTAACGATCTGACAGATGATGTTGTTCGACCACGTCAGATCCGCCCCGTCTGCTGCTGACTCAGTGTGACGACAGGAACAAATAACTTTGACCAGCCGGTCCAGTAACGTCGTAGATCTGTCGCTGAGTTCATGTGTGAAGTTCATAAGTTAAGACTTCAGTTTCAAACTGATTTATGAAATCAGGAAAAGTTTAATCTAGTAAACAGTTCTGCTCTTCTCTTCAGTGACATATAACCACTATAATACTCTATTCTTTTACATTTTCACACTCTGAGCATCTTTATTTAATGACTTTATTAAAACTATATATTCAGTATCATCCTAGAAACAGAGATCCACCTCTTCTTCTTCTTCTTCTTCTTCTTTGTTTCTTTCCATCCTCTCCTTCCTCTTCGTCTCCTCTCGACCCTCCACCTCTTTCTGCTCTGACCGCAGAGTCGAGCCCTAATTGAGTTTTCATGTTGCTGTTCGCTCGTCCTTCGCTCTCCTGAGAGAGAGAGCAGAGGTCCTGCACGTCTCCGCCAGGACTCGCAGGCGACATTAGTGGTCAGGCAGACTGAAACATGCACGCACACACTCGCCTCCACCCCTGAAAGACAGCCGTCCGCGTAGCTTTTCATGCTTATATCGACAATAATTAACGTCAGAGAACGACTATCTGACCCTTTAACTGCGCTCTAGAAGTGTTTTTCCCTCCAGCTGCTTTTTAAAGTGCATTTTTTAATTTTTTTGAGAAGAAAAGCTGAAATATTTCACACCTGTCTGAGGTGTAAAAGAATAAACGATAAATCAGATCTGTAACCTTCCTCACATCCACACATGAAACTAACAAGCGTCATATTTCCGTCATCGCTCGACCTTCGACTTCTGCTCCTTTAATGGCGCGTCCTCCTCTTCTTCTTCTTCTTCTGCGACGGTTTAACGGCAGCGACTGGAGAATTAGCGCCACCCGCTGTTGATCTGCTAATATACACACAACTGCAGCGGATGGAAACCATGGACGTATAAAGCTGCGTTCACGGGTCAGTGCGGATTTGTGGGCGTCACGTTGTAAACTTGTTAATCCTCCAGTCCAGGAGGTGGCGGTAATACACATGAAAGTGGTCGCCAACCGCCATCGAACAACGAAGGAGACGAAGAAAGGTTGTGAAATCACTCACAGCGGCGACGAGTCTCTCCTCCATCATCTTCGTAATAAAGTCAATCATCTTCGGTCCAAATGCTACAACGCTACATGCTAAATAAACAACGTTCCTATTCCGGTCTTTCTTCTTTTCGTTTTCTGGTCTAAATGGCGTGAAATGGCCGCATGCAAGCCGCACTACCTCCGTTCAAATGAACAGAACAACCAGCAGATTTGGTGTTAATGCAGCTTAAAGAGAGCTGCATACAGGAAGAGCGCCGGGCTTTGAAGCAAACTGTGTAAATGCAACGATGCATGCTGGGCACAAAGAGGCTTCCTCTCATAGACTTACAGACAGACTCACAAAATGACCGTTCAAGTTAGCCGGAGAGCTAAACAGGAAGTAGACGACTCAGTTTGGTTTGTTTTTTTGCTTCATGTGCCTCTGAGCAACTTCCATACGAACGAACGGGGCTCCACGTCCAACACCACATCCAGCTCTCTTCATACATCCATGATGGAAACCTGATGTAATGAGCTTCTTTGTTGTTGCAGATTTTCTGGGAGTGAAGCTAAAATTTGCACGTTTGGATTCAAACTGAAGAGCAACAAGTAAAACTGAAGCTGTCTGCTCGACTGTCTGTCTGATGTGGTTCAGTCTGGTCTGATCTGGTCTGGTCTGGTTCAGTCTGGTCTGATCTGGTCTGGTCTGGTTCAGTCTGGTCTGATCTGATCTGGTCTGGTCTGGTCTGGTCCAGAGACATTTCTGAGTCTATCTTGGTCAGATAAAAATGAATGCTGTATTTATTCTGCTGCGTTCTGAAGCTGAAACCAGACATTGTTTGATTCACGTCGATACCTTTTTCCTCCCTTTGATCAATCAAATTATTGATCGCTTGTTTCAGCCCAAACAAATCGATGTTTTCCTTCCAACAGAAAATCATCTGCGGTGTTTTTATCATTCAGGTTTCATCAGGAAGAAAAACAGAAAAGAGTTTGTGACAATCGAACATTTTATATTTATATTTATTTGCCAATTTTGTTCTTGTTGTGTTAAATTAAACTTCTGTCCAGTGTGTGTGTGTGTGTGTGTGTGTGTGTGTGTGTGTGCTCTCCGTCCCTGCAAACAAAGACATTTTAAGCATTGATTTTTCTTTCTTTTTTTTTTGTCGTTTATTATTCTCATCATTATCTGCCTTGTTATCGTCGCTTTAAATTTTATCTCTTTCACCCCCCCCCCCTCTCTCTCTCTCTCTCTCTCTCTCTCTTTCATCCCTCTCTCTCTTCATCAGCAGTGAAAAACGGGGCTTAATTAACTGAGTGCCTGCAGGACTTTGGCTTTCTGTGTGTGTGTGTGTGTGTGTGTGTGTGTGTGTGTGTGTGTGTGTGTGTGTGCAGAGGTAAAGTAGGCCAGTCTATAAGGTGGTTAATTAGGATGCAGCAGGCCTCTGTCCGCTGGCTCCCAGGGACCAGATGGAGAGATCGGGTTCACAAACAGAGGAAGGGTTTGTCCGACGATATTTTCACTTTCACCTCGACTCGACCGCAGGAACCAGAATCCAGACTGAAGTTTCCCTCTCTGATCCTCCCGTCGCTCGCTCGCTCGCTTCCCTTTCACTGAGACCACGTTTGTAGCTTCAGCTCGTCCAGAGATGTTCAGATGATCACAAGTTTCCTTTTTTATACAAAGGTTTTAATCTGCATGGTAGCGCCAAATACTGACAATAATTAACAAAGAAATATCATTTATATATGTAGTATAACCTTCATATATGTTCATATGTGTAGTATAACAGTGTTTAAATGAACTCTAACAGCAGATTTAACGTCCTGCTTAAAAAATGTGTTGATTTTAAATATTAAATAAAGTTTGCTAGAAAAAAAAATCACAAAAAAATAGAACAATAAATAAACAAACATGCTGTATGTGAAGATGGATGTGTATAACAGGACAAATATAAAATATAATAATAAAATAACATTAAAATGAGCGAAATATTAAACTTAAACAGCTTCCTGTGAGTAACAACACAACAACAAACACGATAAATCACAGTGGAAATTATTATAAATTATAATTATAATAATTATAAAACACAAACCCAACACATATGATTAAAGTTTATAAACACTCACTGTCACACACACACACACACACACACACACACAGATGTGGTAACACAATGCCAGAGTGCTTTCACATGTCAGAGACTTGTCGCCCCGGCAACCGATCCCACAGGAACACCTGCACCCTGTAAGTTACCACGGTGACACATCCCACCCTGTCAATCAAACTGTCCTGTAGAGTTCAGGTAACGTACACACCTCTCTGATCTTCCTCCGGCGACAACACAGCTGCACACACACACACACACACACACACACACGCACACACACGCACACACACACACGCACACACACACACACACACACACACACACACACACACACACTCACAGAGGGTTAAAAGGGATCAAGTGTCTTTAAAGGGTTGATTCAACATTGTTTTATTCTGTAGTTTAAAGGTTTATGTTTCTTCTCTGTCATTTGATCTTATTTACCTTTTTTTTCTGTTTCAATATAATTTAAACATTCAGCTCATTCAGTGTCGAACAAACATCCAGAGAAATGAAAGTTCAACCAAATCACAACAATAGTGCATCATTTTCCTAATAATCTAACAAAAACACAATGAGAAATCACTTCAGTGTAAAATAAAGGCTTTACTGAAATGTTTTACTCAAAGGTAACAATAATAATAATAATAATAATAATAAACCACTTTCTTAAATCTATGAAAATATTCAAATATCTCACTTAAACTAACCTCAAGTTTTCAAACCTTGAATTTCCTGCAACTGAAGACGTGAAACATGTTCCAGTGTTCAGTGTTCGGCGCTGTAAGGCTGAATATTTACAATATTATTTATAATGGATTACAGTCATCGCTATAATTACACTGATGGGAGAAAACATTCGCTTTTACACAAGTGAAGTCGACTCTGAGCTTATTTCTAATGTCTGTTGGTAACTATGAGAGTCATATACTTTTTGAAGCCCTGTGTTAAGTTATAATTTACCGCTGCTGGCCTTTATTTTTCTGAATGAAAGTTGGCGGCACACCAAGCTGTTTTAAAATCAATAACCTGAACTGTGTGTGGTAATATTAACATTACTATCAGTATATATGCAGTGTTTCCCCTTTAATAGTACAGAGAACCCCCGCCAGGTCAAAAATATTATTTAAATGTCAAAAATAACGCTAAATATTCATTCATTCATAAATCAATAGCGTTTGGGAGCCGTTGAGCAGCGCTGTCTCGAAACGTCAGTTAACGTCTGTGTCGTTGCCACGGAAACTGCAGGTAGCGTCACTCCTTAGCCAGTGAGTGGTGAAGCGAGAGAGAGAGAGAGAGCGTTTGAAATAACGGCTAATGCTAACGGAGCAGAGGAAACGGTTAGCAGCAGCAGTAAGTTGTCAGTCTGGCAGTAAATGTACAGTACAGACTACAGTGTGTCAGTTAATAAACGCTGCAGCTTGTCAACACCATGAAAAGTCACGTCTGTTGTTTCCCAACTGCTGGAAAAGTGAAGGTTAGCTCCAAAGTTAGCAACAACGGGTTAGCCTAGCTTAGCGATGCTAACCTGCTAAATAGAAAACGGAGAAATGTGTAGCTGCCTGCTAATCCCCCTCCTCCCCCCCAGGCCAAACCACTCAACACTGATATTTATATGTGCCTCTTTTCTTCTTCCTCTTGACTTATAAAGTGTACAGAGACTCTCTGACTGCACTTTAAATAGTTTAATAAAGTTCATTTCAACTCTCACTTCTCCCTGAGGAGAGATTTGTCTCGCATCCAGAACTCACACAGACTGAAAACTCACTCTGCCTTCAGTCTGAACTCAACTCCATGTTTCTATTTGTTCTCTGCGCTAACGTTTGACCTCTGAACCCCCCGAAAAAGAAACGAAGTGACGGCACAACAGTCGTCTGCTAATAAAAGCTGCTGTTTCATTCGACTTCTGTGGATTTTTTTGGGTTTCACCTCCTTCAAAATCCTCACAAACAAAATGGCAGCTGCTTGTTTTGTCTTCCTCGCGTGCCGCCTGACACCTTCCTCTCGTCCTTCATCTCTCCTTCTCATCTTTTCTTTCTTCTGTCGCCTGTTTTTAACTCCTGTTTGCTCCTCTGCAGCAGAGCAGGTTGTTAAAATAAACACAACTTGCACTTTAATCACCTTTCATCATCACCGCCGTCGTCATCATCCTCATCGGCTGTGTGACAACCTGTGTGGGCGCGACCACGGTTTATAATTTAATCCCCCCCCCTCCCCTCCTCACACACACACATCTTGTTTTTCATCCCTCTCCTCCTAATTGAAGCTCTTGCGATGCAGCAGCAGTTTGCTATTTCTGAAGCGGCGCTGGTGAGCTGCCACGCCGCCGCTGCCGTTTGTTCAGTCACAGACTCAGAGGAGAGGGAACAGAAAATAGCTCCTCTCATTGTGCCTCCGTCCTCTCGATTCTGTCGCTGCGTCGTTACACATACAGAAAATCCAACCCCTCCCGTCCTCCTCCCTGAAAAAAACAACAACAAATAAATGAATTTAAATTAAGAGACAAACAAAAGCACAAATCTGTTTTTAGCCTGGTTTTGCATAACAAGCCGTGACACGCTCCCGCATTGAGATTCAAATGAGCGAGTGGACTTAGCTCCACTTCACCGGGACTATTTATTTGTTTATCCGCTTTTTATTACACTTCCTGTTTGACTAAGTTTGTTCTGTGTGTGTTTCAACACAGCAGACAGATGGGACTTTTGACTGCCGGACGGCTTTATGAAACTTTATTGATCTCTGCCAGCAGGAATTTAGGCCAAAAACGTCCCGCTGCCAAAAGCGATTCAGCAGATAAACAGAAGAACAATCAACAGAGTCGCTCTCCAGAGCGCCAACCTCTGCCAACACTGATCAGCAGCTCTCTCTCTCGTTATTTAAAGAGTCAAATATTCACTTCAGTTGAGAAAAAATCGGGAAAACCTGCAGGAGAACTGAGCAGCATCGTGAAAAACATGAAAGCTGCAGATAAAAAAGGGGACGTGGATGTATACGAGAGAGGAGAGGAAACTCAAACTCTGGCTTTTGTTTCCTCTGTGAGGCGATCTGAACGCCGGCTTCACATCAGCGGCTTTACTGTCTCCTCACGTCTTAACATACATATTACAGCCTGAATATAAGACACCTGTTTCTGAATATAAAACACACGTTCACACTCGTCCTGGTGGGAAAGTTTCTGTTAATCCGAAGAGAAACAAGCCTTTTTATTTCCTTCTTTCTTCCATTAAAGCAGAACATTAATCCCACATTTGTGCATCTTGTCAGTTTCAGTTTCTTTCTATCAGTCACTTTCCCTCCTTTCAGGCTTTCGGAAGCGTTGAAGTGATTTTTCCAGACAGACTTTCTGTCTCTTTGAGCTCCTCATCGTCACTGACAGACGACTCTTCAAACGATCACTGCAGCTTAAACTGAGATAATCAAACAGTTTGACTGCAGACTGACTCTACTTTACCTCTGTAGAGCTGGAAATATATCGACAGACTCCAACTTCCCAGATCAATAACTGAAAAGCAAAATGTTTTTAAAACACAAACAACACTTCCTCCCTTCTGTAGTAAACGTTGTTGTCCATGTACTTAAAAATATCCAATAACTTCACTCTTATACAGCAAAGTGTCCCCAAAATCAGCTCTTTTCTTATTTATAGTTATTTATCGAAGAATGTCCCACTGCTACATATTTGTGTGTTTTCTACAGTTAGTTTTATAGTGTAATATATATATTTATTGTAAAGTTCAGGTTTTCTTATTTGTATCATTGATAATTAAAAAATAAAAGAATAAATATCATCTGATATTGAGGCTAATACAGTAATAAGGTGTTGTGTTATCCAAAGGAGACTTAAAGTAAACAGGAAGTAACCTTTGAATGTGAACTCTGATTAAATTTATTACCTTTTTTTTAATTATATGGAAGCTGAATAAATGGACAAAGTTTTCATCAGTGACTCAGATGCATCTGTTTTACTGAACAGTTAGAAACAAACCCTCCAGTTAGTCAAACTTAAAACAAAAAGCCTTCAACTGTCCGCTGTAAACAAACATTCATCACGACTCAGCGACGTCTCGCTTCATGTTTGACCTGCTGCACAAACTTTATTAGCAACATGACTGGTTTTAGCTCCAAATAAAGTGAAAGCAAAATAAATACAACGCTGATAAAACCCTAAAAAAACACGACAGAACTGCACAAAGAACATATAAATCATAGAAAAAGAGACGGATGGTACAGAGCAGCGACTGACAGCAGCTCTGTGAGGATGTTTCCAGCTGGTACGTTCATAAAAGCACGTCTCTCTTCACAGACGGAGACGGTCTGTTTGTTCGTTCAGGCGAGACAGATGACGCCGTGTCACATTTCTTTTACGTCTCCGATTCAACCTGCGTCTTTAAACTCCGGCGGTTCACGAGTTTGCAGGTTAAAAGTTCACGTCGTGGCCTCGAAACAGACGGAAGAGACGCCTGAACACGCTGATCTAACCTCGCTCCTCTCACATAAACGCGGCTGCAGCTCGTCGAGGGTGAAAATTTAATCCAACCGACCACAGAACATTACCCTGAAACACAAGGGATTATGGGTAGAAGCAGAGGGAAGGTTGGGAAGCATGTTCAGATCAACAACAGACGAATAAAAACAAAATTTACTCTCGTTTCATATCAGAGATGTGAAGAATAAAAGCTCCAGAGGACAAACACGTCCGTCCTCGGTGTGGAAATGAAAGTTCAACATTCAGGTTTTCAGCCCTTCATCATCTTCCACTCCTCTTCCTCGCTGCAGGCCCGGCTCGTATGCATGCATGCATGTGTGTGTGTGTGTGTTCAGTGAGCTCAGAGCTCAGCGGCTCGCATCAGGGATCAGCGCACCGCTCGGGCTGCGAGGCGCATTTTCCTGCGACGAAGAGGCCGAGTGGAAAGAAGCGCTGCGGTGTGTGTGGAGAGGATGAGGAGGGGATGAAGGCTGCTGAAGCTTCTGCAACTCTTACATGCAGGCAATGACTCTCAGATAAACAGATAACCAGCGTGGTCGAGGACACTGGTGACACCACAAACTAAAAACTCCTCAGATCCGATAAGTTAAGGTCCACAGGTCTGGAAGTTTATACAGGTGTGGTTGATGATATGTAGAAGATATGTGGTGATTTGCATAGTTCTGGCATAAAGCATGTCCACGTTATTGTTATTCAAATATGACTCATTATCGACGAAGACCAAAATATTGTATGTGTCGCTCTCTTTTGTTGTTTCATTTAACTTGTTGCAGAAATAACGATGAGAAAAGCACATTACTGAGTGGAGGGGGATTTGTTTTTATCAAGCAGCAATCAAGCAGAAAATTGAAGCCGAAGCTGAAACTCCAAAAACCTGCATTCTCTCTAACGGCCAGCAGGGGGCGACACCACCGCTGCTTCTCTCTTGATTTATTAGCTCAGTAAACTGTTTCCTGATGAGTTTATGATCTCAATCGGTAGTTTCGAGTCTTCTTCAACACAGCGTGATATTCTTTTTGTAAATCATGGTCCCATGCTAACAGAGCTAGCAGCTAGCTCCAAACCAAATATGGTCACTTCTGGCTCCAAAAATCAAACATGGCGAAACACTCGAGTCTTCAAATCGACAGTTCACAAACCAGTGGGTGACTTCATGGTGACTACATCCATATTTTTTATGTCTGTCTCTGGTTTTTATATGTAAAATCTGCCGTTGTGAATACTACAAGTCTTCAAATTTAATACGACCCACGCTCTTTTTAAAGTATAATTTCCTGGATGAAATGTTGCCTATTTTTGGTCTTTTGTGGTTTAAGTTGGAGGATTTACACCAGAGCTGCTGTATGCAAACACAGGATTCATTAAATGTCATTATTCTGGTGTCAGTGACCTTTCATCAGCCCGGAGGACTGAAGGAGACATTTTGTCCTGCTGACAGCTCTGCCTCCTTCCCTCCTTCCCTCCTTCCCCTCCTGGACGTGTGTTTCCATACAAAGAGGTCTAGTTTTTATAGTTTTTTTTTTTCTTCTTTTTGCCTGGGTTGACACATGTTCTGACCGGCGGCGCTGCATCTGAACGTGTTGATGTTTATCATGATAATGGGACAGATTTCATTTCACTTTCATACGCGGCCCACAGCGCAGCATATGTAAAACAACAGACAGAAATAGACGTGATTATTCTGGATTTTATGAGCCGACTGAAGACTGAAGAGCAGCGACGCAGAAGAAGACAGACGAGCACCGAGCTGGAAAACTCTCCATCACCTCGTCGCCCTCTTCTTTACTTTGTTCTCTTCTTTTTTCCTCCAACACAAAACTACTTTATACTTCCACTCCACTACATTTATTTGACAGCTTTAGTTACTTTTCAGATGAAGATTTGACACACTGGATAATATAACAAGCTTTTAAAATACAACACATTGTTAAAGATGAAACCAGTGGTTTCCAACCTTTTTGTCTTTTGACGTCTTACAAACAGCAGTGTGTAGTCGGGGTCACATTTCACATGTCTATGAGTTGTTAACAGCTCCACCAAATAGTGATTTTTCCCTCTAAACTTCTCACATGCTTTCATTTCAATAAATGTTCAAATGATCCAATATTTCACCAAAAATCAAAGATATCAGAACGTTGTTTCTTCTTCTTTCCTCTTGTAAACAGTAACAGTGAGTAGAAGGTAGATCTCAGCAGCTGAATAACAACAACCTGCAGGATTCAGAGGAGCAGCTGCTGCAGACTGATAAGACCTTCAGAAACGTCACATTTCAGCAAAAATCAAAGATTAGAGAAAAAGTCCAAAAACTGAAACAGATTTGTGGATCAGAACTTTGTTTTTTCTTCTTTCCTCTCCCATTAATCATCTCACGACCTCTCAGATTTATCTGCTGATCCTTTGGAGGGGCCCCGACCCCTAGGTTGGGAACCAGTGGACTAAACTAGCTAACTGTATATAAAGTAGTGTAAACCAGCTCCACCTCCAGCAGCTACAACAGTAACATGCACACAGCAGCTTCACTCCTGAATCCTGCAGCTTGTTTCCACTCAGATCCAGCTCTCTCAGATGGGAGGGGTTGGACTTCAGAGCTGAGGCCAGAGAAGCACAGCTGATCTCTGACAAACTGCAGTCACCAAATCTGAAAAGAGAATAAATTATGCAGATAAGAACTAGCTCCACCTTCAGCAGCTACAACAGTAACATGCTGCTCTAACACTGATGCTTCAGTATTAATAATCTAATGATGTCATTTTTATGTATTTTTACATTGTTGTATTTGTATTTATATTTAAGTAAACGATCTGAGTACTTCTTCCTCCACTGTCTGCCTCGTTTCTCTCCATTTTTCTCCCTTTTTCTGTTTCTCTTTTTCTCCTGGTCTCTTTCATTTATCTCCTTTCTCCTTCTTGTGTTCCTCTTTTCTTTCCTCTCCTGCTCTCTGTTTGTTGACAGACCTTCAGAGACGAAACACAAGCAGACAGCGTTGTGTTTTCACCTCCTCCTCCTCCTCTTCCTCCTCCTCTCTCTCTCTCTCCTCCTCATCGTCTCTTTCGTCGTCTCTCAGAAGTAAAGTTTTCTTTCTTGTTCGGGCTGTTGTCTCCTTCTGTCGCCGCTGTGAGATGACAGAGGTGACAACACAACAGCGAGCGCTGAAGCGCCTTTCAAACCGAACAAAATCCCTCCTCAGAACCAGACGACATCTCTGACGACGTGTGTGTGTTTCAGTGTGTGTGTGTGTGTTTCAGTGTGTGTGTGTGTGTGTGTGTGTGTATTTTTGACTGGGCGAACAGGAGCTCGTGCTTCATGTGATCCTCTGAAAGTTTTGTTGTTTTATTTTGCCTTTCTCTCTCTTCCTCCCTGTCTCTCCTTCACTCTTTGTCTTCCCGAGGAACACGGCAGAGATGAAAGATGAGGAAGATGTTTTGTTGCGGATGTTGTAGAGAAGAAAAAAAAACGTCACCTCATCCCCTTTGGCAGCTTTTCAATGCCGCCGTCTTAACAAGTGCAGCTAGCTTAGCTAACAAGCTACTACAAGGCAGAGACAGACAGCAGCTGCAGCGCAAGCTAACGAAAAGAAACTGAAACACACTGAACAGCAGCTGTTTTCAGATTTTATGAAGTAAATAAAATATTTGACGCTGATGTTGATTCAAACAGTATTGCACCTTTGTCCATTAACTCTGAAAATGCAGCTTTTTCTCTGCGTTTTGGCCTTTTGTCCACATGTAAACTGTGTTTTAGGTCACTGAAAACTGACTCTTAAACACTTGTAAACAAAGAAAACTGAGTTCTTGACTTGTGGCGTCAAGCGTTTGGCGCACAAGGCGTCATTTTACGGCTTAATAAAATTTAAACAGGTGATTTATAAAGAATTTCACCCTCCTTACAGTCGTCATGAGCCTTTGGAGCCTCAAGTGGCCGTTAGAGGAACTGCAGCTTTTGGTGCTTCGGCATTGGCTTCATTTTACAGCCTCAGAGGTCGCTGCTACATTTGCACGTAGCCGACCAGAAACAGTTTCTTTTTTCTTCTGATTGGCTGACATGGCTTTAAGGTTAAAGCGCCACCTGTTGGTTTGCTCGCTCTCGACAGTTTTCACGTTTTCAAACGAGTGGACGAGACTTTAGCTTCTAGTTTTTGGTTTTTATGACGTGTTTATTGTCGGGTTCAGTCTCTTGTTTTCCGGCAGCAGCTTTGTTTAACCAACAAACTCAGATAACAGAAGCCAAATATTTGCAAAGTAAAGCAGCTGAAGCCTCGAATCTTTGCAACGTCCAAGTTCATTTGCATATCTGTGACTCCAGAACACAAATACTTACATACAGACAAGGTTTTCATTTAAATGACAGTTGAAAAAGTTGAACTGAATCTGACCAACTTTATCATTAGTTATTATTATTATTAACTCATATCATTTTTTATGACAGACAAATACTGAACTCAGCTGTTGTTCACAGTTGTTTACTTTACTTTACGATGGTCTGTTCACTGATGTTGTGTCTGTTTTTGGGGGAAAGAAAGTCACTAAAAAGGTTTTAAAAGTCACGAAAACTAACTGTCTGTAACCTGAACACCTTTGACAACATGACAAATATGTGCAGGTTGTGTCTGTCTGTTGTTGTAATAAGTTGTTGTTGCTGCTCTGGTCTATTATTGGATGGATGATGGTTCAGTTAAAAGCCTCCAGGTCACTGCAGACGTTGTTCCAAAAGGTTTTATATCCTAAATTTGAGGCGCTTTTGTGTTTCTGTCGTGTAAAAACCTGTTAAAGTTAAATGTTACTCTCATGTTTTTGTGGTGTTTAAATGTCTCAGACTGGATATAAAGTGGATTTAAATCAGTGGCTGAAGGTGTCAGAGGAAAAGACTTTCATTTAAAACTAATGAATGAAATTCATCACCAGCAGAGTTTCTGTTCTGCTGCTTTTATTTTGTGGCTTTAATCAGCTGCTTCCTGTCAGCTGATGAACGTAGAGAATAAAAGCTTTTCATATATTTACAGTTTTATTATAAATTCCTCTCTCTCTCTCTCCTCCAGGTGACGACTGGTACCTGTGCAGGTTGACTCTGAGCATGCCCAGTCAGGCCGACCTGCAGTGGGCCATGTTTCCTTCGCCTTACCTGGGCGCCGTGGGTCCCGACGCCACACCTGGCTCCGTAGTGTACCGTCTGTCAGCACGGCAACGAGACGGGACACTGGGACAGGCACAGTTCCTCCTCCTGGACGGTGAGTTATATCATCTATTCTTATATATAGTTATTAATATAAAGAGTTCAGACACAATCTGTTTGGTTTTTTGTCTCCTTCTATGTTAATATTTTGTGTCCATCAAGAATAAATGTCCATAAATCCAATATAATATAATATAAATAATATATAATGAGCTTTTCTTACAATAAAACTTTGGATCTTTCCTCACGATCATCATGTTAAGATGTTTTATTCAGTATGAAAAGCTGATTCTGCCGATTTACCAAAACATGAACAAATAAAGTCGTCGATAGTTTTCAGTAACTTTTGATTAAGTTGATCCATTTCTATCAAATTCACACAGATGTTATTCTGACATCATGATCTGATAACGAGACTTAAAGTCGTTAAACTTTAACAAGCCAAAGTTCAAACTTTAAGTCATTAAATTGGATGCAAAACAACAAAAAGCCAAGAGATCTTTTCTTTTTTACATCACAGACACTTCAAACTAACTTTATTATCACCTGAACCTCCTCTAATCATATATCATCATATCATATATATATATATATATATATATATATATATATATATATATATATATATATATATATATATTGTGTTTAACAGTTGTCCAGCTTTTATTTAGACTCTTTAGTTTGTTTGTAGGTTGAAGGTTTGTGCTTTATTATTTGATTATTTAGGTCATATATATATAATGTGCAGTAAAATAAACAATAAATGAAAGTAGGAAACAATTTAATCTAATCTACAGCTGCAGAGATTATTAGATTAAATGAGTTTTTATAAATTTTAGTCATTATTTAAGTAAAAATGCCCCAAAATGTTCTGGTTGATGTGAAGCTTTTCTGTGTCATAGATAATCAAAACTGAACTTCTCTGGATTATTAGATTATTGATCAGATAAAATAAAATGTTTGGACTCCAATAAATTATAACCAGCCTTTTTTACACAATTTTCTCAGATTTTATAGACAAAACTACTAATCGATCAATCTAGAAAAATAATAATAAGTGGTTTAACTTCATGACATCTCTTTTTTTTGTGATTAAAACAATAAAGAAAGACGTGATAGCTTCATATAACAGACACATAAAGCTCCAAAGAGCCTTTAATTATTAACACCTTTCATCCAGAGTTCATAAAAACATCTTTTAATTCTCTAAATCTGCTTCTTTGTTGTGATATTTCAGATTATTCGTGATCATCCGCAGGACTAGAACCTGTTTGCTCGTATCTGTAATCAGCTGCTGCTCCGCCAGGCACTCTGTCACAAACCTGTTCTGTTCAAAAGGAGCGATTTATAAATAAAATTTGACTTGTTGAATTTCAATTACCGTCAAGCTGGAGAGAGAGAGAGAGAGAGAGGAGAGAAAAACGCACATAAACGGCGTGGAGCTGCGCTGTTAATCGCTCCCTGGGGCAAAGAAAGCTCCCAGATTCGGGAATAATAGGAAAGTCTCTGGAGAGGCAGCGAGTGGGAGGGTGGGCGGATGGGCGCCGGTGGCTGTGGATTTTTATTTTTTTTTATTTTAAGAAGAGGAGAAGAAGAAGGAGTGGAGAGATATTTTGAGAGCTAATTTCATATTAAGAGCTCCTGACTTCCCTTCGGCGTTGTGTGACTACATGTGTACCAACGAATAATCCAATAATTTACATTAAAAATGTTTTTTTTTTTTTTTAATATCATGCCAGTATGGAAATATATTCACTCAGTGTGTGTGAAGCCAATTAGCTGCATTAATGTGATTTTTTTTTACTCGGTTTCAGGATGTTGAGTTTACAGTTTAGTGTTTGAGCAGCAGGACAGTGAATGATTTTAAAAAGAGGATTTTTTAAATGACGTGTGTCTTTTCTTCTCTATTATACTAATGAACAGTTATTACTGAAGACAGAAGGAAGATTGACGGCATTAAAAGTTAGTTAAAGCTGTAATCTGTAATGATTCCTCATTAAAATGTGTAAAAACAACTAGACCAGACAGAAGCTTCTCTCCTGAAACCTTCAGGTTGTTGTCACTCAGGTCTAGACCTATGTTCTATATGTTGTTGAGTTGTGTTCTTACATTATCCCAAATGTTTCCAACAGTTTTCAAACCCAGAGAAATCTGTCATTTTAATCAAAGTAACGGACCGTTTCATTTGGTGGCCTGTCAATGGCGTCATACCTCCTCTACCAAAGAGTATAGTGCACAAGATGCATGCGTCGGCGCCGTGTTTGTCCGCTACAATGGCGTCTAGCAAAGAGTAACTTACACACATACAAGATAATACATGGGCTTTGCTGTGCTTGTTCCACACAAACTGTTAGAAATGGACTTTTATTCAGTTTGAAGCCACATTTTCATGATAAATTTAGCTGGTTTTTAACTTGATCTTTTAGCCGCAAGAAGGATTTTAGTCATTGGACGTCTGGATCTTAAGTTATCAGAGAAATAAACTGGGCAAACATTAGCAGCAGCTCGGCTAACAGCCCCTCCAGGAAGTCCGCTGCTCGCCCAACATGGTGGAGAAACACTGATTTTTTAGCTGAAACTGTTTTATTCAGTGAATTGAAGAAGGACGTTGCGCTTCAACAATTCTCGGTGGAGAGCTAAACCCAAAATCCAGCAGACTTGTTCCAAAAATGTAGAAAAAAAGGGTAGCACATCTCAAAATATTAAAAGGACAAAATATGAACATTTCACTTGTTTATTTGGCTCACATCACATTAGAAAAACGCTTCCACGTTTGGGCACAGAGCCTTTTTTCAGAGCGTTTTAAGTATAAAGGTTGAATTCACTCATATATACAAGGGAGGAGTTAGTACTCAGCTGGAGGTTGGACCCAACCATTTGGGACCCAATCAGCCTTCTCATCCCATGGTTCTAGACACAGGGACCAATCTCAAGTCTACAATGAAATCTGCTTTAATTAGTATTTGAATGATGATAAATCTGCTCAACCTGCCTGAGAATCATCACATTTTGAAGTTTTTCTTCGGTATCAAACTAATCCAGTGATCGTCGTCTGTACGTCCGAACTATACAGCTGCTAACAGCTGATGCAGCACTTTTAATGGAGACTATTTGACATAAACATAAACAGATATTTGGCTTAAATCAGAGCTAAAAAGAGAATATTTATATGCCTTTTTATGTGGTTTTGCTCCCCTGATAGGAGGTTAATGAACAGTATATGTTGCTATCAGTATGTTTGCAGTAGCAGCAACTCTTACATCACTTCAGACGAGATTTAAATCACAGCTTTAAACTTATTGGGGGGAAAAAAGAAGTAGGTCATTTTGTCTTTAATTGTTACTGGTTGGACTGGATTAAAACCAGCAGGTGATGGGACATAAACAGAGTCTGAGCGAGGCTGAAGACGAGAGACGAACTCTGAAATCCTGCTCAGACGGACGCAGCAGGACGAGATGATTGACAGGTCGGATGCAGCTGCTGCTGGTTCAAACCCCCTCTGGTCAACAGCTGCGATCCTTCTCCTCCTTTTCTCCTCCTTCCTCCTCTCCGCCGTCGTTTCCTCTCCTCATCCTTCCATCTTCTTCTTCTTCTTCTTCTTCTTCTTCTTTACAGCGTTCCCTCCTTTCTCGTCGCCCGGGGGGGACGTGGGTAAAAAAACGAACCTTCTTCCTCTGAGTCTTCAAAGAGTGTTAAACCAGCTCTCTCACACACACAGAAATAAACACACACACACACACACACACAGAAATAAACACACACACACACACAGCAGCCCTCCAGCCTCAGTTTGCCTTGTTTGGGTTTTTATAACTGTACAGCTGTGAATGAATCTACAGTATCAGATTATAACTTCTCCACAAAAAGCTTTTTTACATCATTTTAACTCCTCGCGGACGATTTTATGCTAAAAATATCAATTCAATTTGATTCTAGATTGATGTTTTGAGTTTCTCTTTCCGTTTGACTGCAATAGACACTTTTATAGGTCTCAAAGAAATGAAATAAAAGGGTCAAATTAATACTATAATACTAAGAAAGTTGAACCAGATTTAACGCAGCCTGTAACACTGACCAACCTGCCGTATGACACAAACATCACCAGGAAGACGTTTCTCTTCGTTTGATGACGTTAAAAGTAAAGTTAGGCTTTCAGCAGCGGTCGAGCGAGCTAGAGAGAGAATGAAGAGAGAGAGAGAGAGAGAGATAGTAATGTTAATGAGGAAGCTGGTGGTTAATTTATAACTGGTAAATGTGGTTATAAATTAATAATCCCACAATAACACAAACCTGCGGACGAGCTCGAGCTCCTTCTTCCCTTTAAGATAATAAAATCTAATCAAATTATATCCAAACGATCGCTTTCATAGATTTGTTTTTCTGTCAGGTATTCTGCTGTTTGCGATCTCCGTCTCCATGACAACACACTTCACCTCCTTTTCAACAATTATAACTTCTCAACAAAAGCTTTTTACATCCTTTTAGCTTTTCGCTCGCTTTCTGCTGCGACATTTTTAAACTTCTGAACAGTTTTATGCTGTAAAAATCATTAAAAAAAACATGTGAGACAAAAATCCTCTTCAAACTGTATTTTTATGAGAACTTCCTTCATTCTTCTTCTTCTTCTCTCTTTCTGTCTGCAGGCGGGGAGGAGTGCTTCGAGGTGGACCACCGCTCCGGTGAGGTCAGGACTACGGGACGACCTCTGACCCCCAGTAAGGAGTACCTGCTGCGGGTGCAGGCGGTGGACGGGCGCGGCCGTAAAGGTCTTCCCGCCACGGTGGCCGTCCTGGCCGGCTTCCGGCCGCCGCAGTTCACCAACTCCACCTACGGCCTGAGCGTGCCGGAGAACACGCCGGCCAGCCAAGCGTGAGTCCAGCTGGAAACACGTTTTACTGTTTTTACACGAGGCGGTTTATTTACGACGTGATGCAGCGCCAGCGTGATGTAGGTGTAGAGAAGGAGCATGAAGATCTGCTCCAGAGAACATCACGACCAATCAGACTTAAAAGCTTCTGAAACGCAGCTGTTAACCAAAATAATCCATTAAAACTATATTTTATTACCTTTATTACCTTCATACAGGCTGAATGCATCACAGAGTTCAGTCTGTATCTTCACTGATGCTCTGATGACTGTTTGTATCTGACTGACAGCTTGTTGCTGCTGGATTAGGAGCCGCTTATGTGTCGTTATTGTTTTAATGTCTAAAGTAAAGTGTGACAGAGTTAAAGAGGTCAAACTGCACCGTCTGTCCTCTCAAACAGAAGATAGAGGCGAGTGTGATCGAGCCTCGCTGTCAAACCGAAACCAGACAAAACAAGACAAAGACCAGAGATACAAACACAACTAGAGGTCACAGAGGTCACACTTAGATTAATATCTCTGGTTTGTTTAAAGGCTGGTTTTGGATTTTCAGAGCTCAGAACAGTCGGCGACGGCGTCCAGTTCTCCTCCTCGTCTGATCCTCTCGCCAACATCAGCTCAGAAAATCCACAACAGTCACTACTTAACACTTGTTGAGGAGAAACAGGTGTCTGGGTTGAGACTGATGTCTGAACCTGAGCAGACTTCACTTCCTGCTGCTCCTCATGACGCATTTATGTGACAAACCAAAACAAACTGCTTCGTTTCTCAGTTGTTTTTCATCTTAACCGAACATTAAAAGCAGCTAGCTAGTCTGGCGTTTGCGAAATAAACAAACAAACAAACACTTAAAAAGTCTGACCTGTCATCATCATCATCATCATCATCGTCATCATCATCATCATCATCATCATCATCATCATCGTCATCACTGCTTGTGTCGTATCAGCTTTGTAGATTTGTACAAGAAGCAAGAATCGTTTTATTTTTATTGATCACACAGTTTGATAATTGAAACAGTATTTATCGTGAGGAGCCTTCTGATTGGACGATGTGTGTATTTGATATTATAAAGCTGCAGATTTCCCTCCCTGAGAATAGAAATACTCGTCTTATTACTTATCCAACTCTCCACGGAGTCCTAAAAATGTTCAGGCGTCTCAGGAAAAATGAAAGAAAAGCCGTGACGTCTCCTAGAAAGTCAACATCATAACAAAATGTTAATTTACGGGTTGTGAAACATGTTTTTTTTCTGATCTGCAGCAGTATGGACAGGTTTTTTATGGCAGAAATGAAGCAGCTGAAGTCATTTTATTGTGAAAATCAAACATTTTCAACGATAAACGCAGCGAAGAAGCTCGTTAATGACGCCGAGCAGCAGCGTTTCCCTTTCATACTGAAGCTGAAGGACTCTGTTACACCTCTACATTAATACACAGATGTTAAATTCATTTACAGAATAATAATAATATAATAAACAGAGTTAATATGACGCATCTTTACTGCACTTTTCATGTGCTGGAAATGAAATAATCGGACGTTTTAGCAGCTCTGGTCTGTACGAGCAAGTGTAAATGTGAGCAGAGGTCACACAGACAGCTGCTGCACACACACACACACACACACACACACACACACACACACACACACACACACACACACACAAAAAGGGACATAATGGAAGCACGGACACACATAACACGCATGCAGAAACACACACACACTCTCTGCTCACAGGGTGGCATGGATACTTGGATATTAATATAATGTGGTTTGTGCCAGCAGCCCCGGAGGGATTCACACACACACACACACACACACACACACACACACACACACACACACACACACACACACACACACACTCCCCTTCATGTTTATCCAGACCTCGCTTTTAATAAATATTTGAATTTGCCACACTTTCAAATTCTCAGCCTCAGGCCACACTCATACATCTGGGTCCTCTTCATCCATCCAACCCCCAACCCTCCTCCTCCTCCTCCTCCTCCTCCTCCTCCTCCTCCTCCTCCTCCTCCATCCTCTTCCTCCTCTTCTGCTCCCTCTCTCTCTCTCCCTCCTTCTTCTTCTTCTTCTTCTTCTTCTCTTTTGTCTCACTCTACAGGGCTCATCTTTTCATGCATCACATGACACGCGAAGCCAAAGAGCTGGCCGTGAAAATGCACACACACACACACACACACACACACACACACACACACACACACACACACACACACACACACACACAGAGATGCCGTTTCCATACTGAGTATCTGAGGAGTAAAAGGAGGACAAAGACTAATAATACCACCACCGATAATCAAACATCCTTATTTAAAATGTTTCGTTGTTTTGTCGCTCTCATCGCGTCCCTTTTTCAGGTTGCTATGGTTACGTTTTCTTCCAGTCGCCATATATATGTTCAAACTAAAAACTGCGGTGAAAGAATAAAGAGAATCCAGCAGGTTAGATTAACAAACTTGCCTGTTTTCACTCATAAGTATGGAGCTTTTTCCCTCCTGTCTTTATTTAAGAGCGTAATTTATTGATTTTATGTTCAAATTTTGTAATTAGTCCCTCAAAACTCCGCCCTCGCTCCACCCTGTCAAAATCAGCCAATCAATAGAAGGCGAGGTTTAGAGTTGACCAATGAAATGATCCCTGCTTCCTTTCGGACGCGCTCGCTTTAGTTATCAGAGCGTCCCGTGCGGGCGGGGACTCTTTAACCAGGCTCATCTCATCCCTCCGAGGCTTTAATAGATGTCCTTCTCTTCCCTTCTTTATACAACTATCATTACTATTTTCTGTCTTAACGACCTTTAAATGACGGAGACCGGATCCGAAGAATCAAAGTTTTAAGTTGAATTTATTTTCTTGTACAAGAAGGAACGTTTATAACGTAACACACGAGTGGTGTTACACAGAAAAGGCTCCCCGTCGCGTTCAGAGGTAGATTATATACCGAACACCTCTCCACAGATAACAAACATTATCTCAGTTCATGCCCTTCCTTAAAATACCTCAGTCTAGCTAACCTCCTCCTGACCTGACCTTTGACCCTTCCTGTCCTCCTCTAACGTTTATACCAAAATAAAAGCGGCACACACAGTGTATGATCCTAATTTATATAACGACTTTTGGATTAAAAGGACGGCTCATTTATAAACCAGCAGCTGTGATGTTCACTGTAGTAGCTGCGTACGGTATTATAGAACAGAGAAGAAGAACGATGTCACCGTCATCGTAAACGTTTCTATGGTTACCCCCGTAGTTTTACTTCTTTTAGTGACACAGAGTTGTAGTTTTCTCAGGCTGGTCAGCAGCTCCTCCAAAGCCACTGACATCTTTTGGAGAATATAAAATATAAAATTTCTTCTTCACTGCGTCTTTTTCTCGCATCCCCGCTGAGAGGAGCAAAGACGAAGAACATCTCCTGCACGTACTAAACATGACAATGAATACTAAACACTGAACTGTATTAAATTGTAGTTTAATTACCGTTGGGATGTGTTGTTGTAACCTTGTTAAGAAAACAGCGTTATATAATACAGTTAAACGCCCTTGATCTGTCCTCTGTGTGTGTGTGTGTGTGTGTGCGTGTGTGTGTGTGTGTGCGTGCAGCGTCGCCGTGGTTCAGGCCGTCTCCTTCCAGAAGAAGACTCTGTCCTACATGCTGCTGGTGAATCCGGGGAATCTGTTCAGCATCAACCAGGAGAGCGGCGCGCTCAGCCTCACTAGGACCGTCGACTACGAGAGCGGACACAACCTGCACACGCTGCAGGTCCGAGCCTCCGAACCCGACACGGGCCTGAGCAGCGTCGCCGAGGTAACAAACACACAAACAAACACATAAACACACAAACACTAGGGCTGTAGTCTGCTGGTCGATATGCTCTCCTCAGACTAAATTCTGATTGGTTGAATAATCTCTGTGTTACTTTCATAAGGAGAAAAGTGCTACATCAGCAGCTTTCTGGGATTAATCCATTATTTCCTGCAGCGGGGGGACAGACCAAAACACCCCCGTTGTTTTCACAACTTTGGACTCTTCCAAACTAACGGAGACTTCTGGGTCTAACTGTTCTCAACGGTTACTGAGCGTTTACTAAACGTACTGAACGTTTACTGAATCAGTGTTTCTCCTACAATTATATCAACGAGAACCCGCCAGGACAAAAAATATGTTTTAATGCCAGAATTAACAACAAATATCCATCATTCAGAAATATTTAGCGTTTGGGAGTCTCTGTGTCGTTACCTGGGAAACGAGCGTAACTCTGTTAAGTAATACGGCATTGCGTAGCATGTTTGCGTAGCGAGTTGGACGCAGAGAAAGTGACGGTGGATACGAGTGCAGCAGAGGAAAAGGTTAGCGGTAAGTTGTCAGTCTGGCAGTAAATGTACAGCACAGACTACAGTGTGTCAGTTAAATGCTGAAAAGTCACGTCTGTTGTTTCTCCAAGTGCTGGAAAAGTGAAGGGAGTTAGCTCCAAAGTTAGCAACGGTGGGTTAGCCTAGCCTGAAGACGCTAAACAGAGATTATGTACAATTTTAGTTGACTGAGGTTTTATTTGGTTGACTGCAGCCCAAATAAACACAGTGTTCATCTCAAATACTGGATCTGAAACCCTTCAGAAGATGAGATCTTCACATCCAGAGACTCTGACTCTTAGTGAGCTGACTGCTTACTCGAAGCTCTTTTCTCCAACCTGCCAGCTTTATGCAACAGCTGTTTGTTGAAGCTGAAGAATGAAACGTCCATCCATCAGTCTATCCATTTGTTTCCAGCTGCTTCTAAGAGCTTTTCTTGGCTGTCTGAGCTCCTCATCCTATCTGATGGGCTGTATTCGTTCTTCAGGTGACCACCCAAAGATGGTGGCCCTAAAGAGGAAAGCTGTTGACTGAAAGATTAGCTACAGACCTGCAGGATAAACCTGTGTGAGGGTGAAACAGCAGCGCTCTCCCTTCCTTCATTATCACCACTGAGCTTGCAGGTGTGAATCTGGTCAGGCTAATTCCCGTCAAAGAGAATGTAAATATAATAAATAAAAGGATAAAAACGAGGATTAACTGGAGGAGTTCAAGTGAAAACCAGCAGGTCTTTGCACGCCTGTAAACAGGAAGTAGATAAATCATTCAAAACAGAAGATTAAAGAAGAAGAAAAATACCTGATGAAGGTTGCTCACATCATTAATTCACCAATTAGTGCTGACAGATTGATTTTTTTGTTTTGAACTTGAAGTCTCCTTCTCCGCTCAAAAACATGTTTTTCTTCTTCTTGTTCCTTCAGTCGGATGTTTGTTCTTCTTCTTCTTCTTCTTCTTGTGTTCAGAACCTGAACCTACGAGCAGGATTTATGACATCATCACTAGTTTGGAGCCAATCAGGGTCCAGTATGTAATTTACATGAGTGTGATGTGGAAGCTTGAAGCCGTGAAGGAGGAAACATTTTCTCTTATATATTCATAGATTCTGGATTTTACCGCGAGAGAGAAGGAGTATGTGTAATTTTAAGGATTTATTACGTCGATATTGACCTTTTTTTTTGTATCAGACACAATTTATTCTTCAAAGCAGCTGATTTTTATGTCATGAAACGTGTCTTTATACGCGGTGATATTTGTGTTGCTGTTGCATCTTTTCCTTCAGAGCCGAAGTCATTTCAACCTCTGAGGATTAATCACACGTCCAGCCTCACACTCGACTTCGTGTGACATCATGTGTTGCACCACAAGAGTGTTAAAGTGTGAATCAGTGTGAAACCACCTGAGAACAAGAAGGAAGAACAGCACATCCTCTTCTTCTCCTGATACATAAATACACATTAACAGGAAAAGTACATCAGTATTCTGAGCTTGATGTAGTTAAAGTATTGCAGTAAAAGTAGTGGTTTGGTCCCTCTGACTGATATATTATTATATATGACATCATTAGATTATTAATACTGAAGCATCAGTGTTAGAGCAGCATGTTACTGTTGTAGCTGCTGGAGGTGGAGCTAGTTTACACTACTTTATATACAGTTAGCTAGTTTAGTCCACTGGTTCCAGTGGCTCATTGATGAGGACATAGTTGGACTATAAATTACATTTTATCTGCATAATTTATTCTTTATTGACATTTGGTGACTGCAGTTTGTCAGAGATCAGCTGTGCTTCTCTGGCCTCAGCTCTGAAGTCCAACCCCTCCCATCTGAGAGAGCTGGATCTGAGTGGAAACAAGCTGCAGGATTCAGGAGTGAAGCTGCTGTCTGCATGTTACTGTTGTAGCTGCTGGAGGTGGAGCTAGTTTACACTACTTTATATACAGTTAGCTAGTTTAGTCCACTGGTTCCCAACCTAGGGGTCGGGGCCCCTCCAAAGGGTCAGCAGATAAATCTGAGGGGTCGTGAGATGATTAATGGGAGAGAAAGAAGAAAAAACAAAGTTCTGATACATAAATCTGTTTTCAGTTTTTGGACTTTTTCTCTAATCTTTGATTTTTGCTGAAATGTGACGTTTCTGAAGGTCTTATCAGTCTGCAGCAGCTGCTCCTCTGAATCCTGCAGGTTGTTGTTATTCCAGATCAACCTGCTGAGATCTACCTTCTACTCACTGTTACTGTTTACAAGAGGAAAGAAGAAGAAACAACGTTCTGATATCTTTGATTTTTGCTGAAATATTGGATCATTTGAACATTTATTGAAATGAAAGCATGTGAGAAGTTTAGAGGGAAAAATCACTATTTGGTGGAGCTGTTAACAACTCATAGACATGTGAAATGTGACCCCGACTACACACTGCTTTTTGTAAGACGTCAAAAGACAAAAAGGTTGGAAACCACTGGTTTCATCTTTAACAATGTGTTGTATTTTAAAAGCTTGTTATATTATCCATTGTGTCAAATCTTCTTGTGAAAAGTAACTAAAGCTGTCAAATAAATGTAGTGGAGTAGAAAGTACAATATTTCCCTCTGAAATGTAGAAAGTAGCATCACATGGAAATACTCAAGTAAAGTACAAGAACCTCTAAATTATACTTTAGTAAATGTACTTTCTCACATCTGAAAAACACGTTGACCTTCGACTGTTGCTGCTGGAAACTCATAAATTTCTAATGAGGAGAGAGAAAGTGCTGCCGCTGAATCAGATGTTGTGATGCAACCGTTTCATTTCCTGTTTGTGCAGCTTGTGTGTTTGTTATCTGTAACTTCATTATGCGTAAAAAAAAAACACCCAAAAACACGCGGCACCATTTTTTTTTCCTCTCATGATGAAAACGGATCAAAGCTGCTGCGCTCAGAAACCCTCGATGATCGGATCTGATCACCTACCGATCAGCAGTTTGAGCTCGGTCGGGTTTGTTGCGGCATTATGGATTAAAACACACACACTAACACAGTTATAAGAGTGCTAAGTGCTTCAAGCTTCAGCCGGATAGCTACATCTGTTCACATTAACACACCTACAGAAATAATCCATTTTCACCTGCTCTCTGTGTCCAGATGGTCGGGACAGACATAAAATAGCTGCTAAACTACCAGCGTCCCCTAAAGGCCTCTGCTGCTCTATGAGCTTGGCTTGCTAATTCACTGTAAAGGCCCTGCCTGTGTGTGTGTGTGTGTGTGTGTGTGTGTGTGTGTGTGTGTGTTAACCAGGTGTGTGTAGAAAGCCTCCTCCACACATTTCACCTTAATGTCGCGTCGGCAGTTTCTGTTGCCTTCAGCTTTTAGAGACATTTTGAAACCGTTGACTAAAAATATAGACTGTAGACTATAAATATATATATAATTAGACATAACTGAAGACCTACAACCTTCTATCACATTAATAGATTATGATTTATTAAAGTTTTAAAGTTTCAGACACACAGGATCAGTGTTGATGGTGAAGTCATGTGATTAATGAGCAACCTGCAGTCGAATTAGCAGCTTCACACTTTCATTTTTGAAATTTATTTACTTTATTTTTAAAAACAAACAAAGCAAAAACAAAAACCTGATTGATTAATTAAATACAATCTGAGAAGAAGCTTTTTTTTTTTTTATTAAAGCACGAAGGAACGAGAGAAAGTGGCGTTGTCAAACAGCGGAAAAGAAAGCGGGTGAACAACGCCGAACAAAAGAAATCACGGAACAAGAGCTTCTAAAGCAGTTTACTGACGTTAAGGAACAAAAGTTCGATGATCTAAATGAAAAGACACTATGGCGATTCAAAGGATTTCAAAAACGCTAGAACGACCCGGGAGCTCTCCAAACTAAAGTTACTTACCTGAAAACCCAAAGCAGAAGGAATAACTTATGGTGCATTTCCATCACATGGTACCAACTTTTTTGGTATCACCTCCTTTGAGGTTCCACAAAAAAGCAGAGCTGGAACCAAAATGTGACGTCAGAGCACTGCAGAGCTCTGATTGGTCAGAGAGGATCGTCACTGCGTCATCAATGTCCAGCAAAACCAAACCCACCATTTTTCAAACAGCCGAGCTCCGGCTGCAACTGTTTAATCATTCAAACACACGTCTACTATTAACATGACGGTCGCTATGGCAACCCACGATTCCACACCGTGATCAGCTGACGAGGTGCGGACGTCCTTCGATATCCTCCATTGTTCCTTTGTGAGTCGCACTGAAGATGACGTCATGGCAGATTCGTGCGCCGTTGCTAATGACGACCAGGTACCCTGAGGGGGTAACGACACTCAGAAAAGTACCAGAGGAGAGTTGATCCGGTACCATGTGATGGAAATGCACCATATGTGTGTTTGTCTCTGTTCTTTGTTTTGGTTAGTCCAAGATGGCAGCCGTGTCATAAACCTTCTAAAAAACAGGTAAACAGTAAAATAAAACATGTTTCTGAAAACATTTGAGGCGATGCTTGTAACAAAAATGCCACATTAGTGTTTGTTTGGCCTGAAGGAGGAACTGTTTCAGTCTTCTGACCCTGCTCAAGGAAATGTTAACAATCCTTCAATATTTATCAGAGTGACCGACAACATTTTCCTCAAAGCAGCGAGGAAGGTTTAAACTGGCACAGGAAACCATTCCAGGTTTTCCAAGTTTTCCAGGACCTTCCAGTGGAGAAACAACAACAGCGTGCCGCCTCAGATTTCAGCAAAGGAAAACTTAAAGTTTGTGCTAAAAATGGACTCAAACCTTTAATTTCCTTATGTTTGATATGACAGGAAAATGACAGAAGCATATTATAACTAAAGAGCACTTGTTTCTTTCCTGTATCTGCCTTTAACAGTGAGCATGTAACGTTGAGCCAGCTGTTGGGTCTAAAGTGTAAATACATAATCAGTTTATTTTCTGCTGTTTCCAGTTGAAACCTCTCGCTAGTTTACAGAAGCAGCCGTGCATCTCAATCTGCCGCCTGCCTGTTATTACCGAACAGGTGGTTCAGGTGCTTCACCGGTTCAATCAGGCTTTATGGGAATGGAAAATAACGCCCGAGGTTTGAGCTCCAGCGGCTCGGGATAGTGGGTGAAGTGGACGGGAACGAACGGGGGAGGGAGGGGGGGAGGAAGACGGTGGCGAGGCTTCAGGATTTGGGCGCCACGGAGGTTTTAAAAGGAGAGAAAGAGACGAGGAAGGAAATGGGTTTCTCTCCCGGAGCAGCAGACATTTGTCTTCATATTGTTTGCATGAGTTACTTTTTAAAAAAACAAAACAAACAAACAAACAAAACAAAAAACAGGAATGTTGAGTCTCTTCCAAACATGCTGATTCTGCAGAGAAAGTCGACCAAAAACCTGCATTGTTGGGATTTCTGAGACTTATAAAGATACATTTACATACATATTTACATATTTATAAAGTGTAATACCAGACAAAATAAATACAGAGTGATAGAAGAGTTAGAAGAGGGTGATTGTTTCACATCTTTTTCAAGAACTTAGTGATATTCGCTCCTCAAATTGTTTTATTTAGACTGTTTTCAGACCTGCAGAGGTAAAACTGTCCTTTATATAAAAGAACAAAGATTAAACGACTCATATTCTGCTTTTTTTAATGATTTTCTGACGTTTTTATACTGTTGTGATGTCGGATGTGAACATATGTAGAAGTCAAAAGTCAGGGCTTCAACCTGCTCTGAATGCTTCGTTTGTTAAGTCACCTCTACTTCCTCCTTCCTCGTGATGACAGCAGATCGTTCGCACATGCCCACAAACAGCCGTCCATTCCCTGGCCTTGGTTGCTAAGGTGGTTGCTAAGGTGTTTCCATGTGTTGTTGTGCGGATGGATTTGAGAAGTTGAACATTTTAGAGTAAAGAAGGAGAAAAAGAAGAAGTGAAATCCTGCTACTGTAGTTTGTTTACGTAGCCTCCGGAGCCGGAGGAAGCTTCCTGAAAGCTGACCAATCAGAGCAGAGCAGGCTCATCAGGAGGCGGGGCCTTAAAGAGACAGGAGCTAAATATAAAAAATAAAAGTCACCTGTTATTTAGTCATTTAAAAGCTTTTAATATGAAGCAGTAAAGCAGTAAATGTTGGGTTTTCATCGGCGACTCTGATAGGGCCGCCCCTCTGCTGGCCTCCTGAAAACTGGCCAATCAGAACAGGAGGCGGGGCCTTAAAGAGACAGGAGCTAAAACAGCCTGTTTAAGGACCAGTAGAAGATAAATAAGCAGTTTTTAACTGGAAATCATGCAAATATATTCCAGTAGAGCCCCAGAATATAAATATAGAGGCTGGAAATTATTATTATTATTATTATTATTATTATTAACATAATTAAATGTTACATATTTAAACGCCTCCTACAGGTCGTCGTCCACATCACAGATGAGAACGACTGCACACCTGAGTTCCTTCACTCCATCTACACCAGAGACAACATTCCTGAGAGCATCGCACCTGGAACGTCCCTGCTGCAAGGTAACACACACACACACTCACACTCACACACTCACACACACACACTCACACACACACACACACACACACACACACACACACACACACACACACACACAGAGGCTGATCTGTCAAGCAGCAGCTTCTGGTAAACTATTTGCCCGCTGTCAGTGAACACAACACCAGCACATCACACATGTGGATATATTATACAGTGTGTGTGTGTGTGTGTGTGTGAGTGTGTGTGTGTGTGTGTGTGTGTGTGTGTGTGTGTGTGTGTGTGTGTGTGTGTGTCGGAGCCATCTGTCATAGCTGCTGGTGGCTGGTTGAGATCAAACAGTCCGACTTCAGCGAGGCTTTGCTCTTATTAGGCAGACAGCCAGCGACACACACACACACACACACACACACACACACACACACACACACACACACACACACACACATATTCATGCATTCAACAGTGTACAGACTGATGTATTTATAAAATCTCTCCTCTACATTTTCTCTCCTCTTTATCTTCGTCTCCACTTTTACTCCTCTTCTTCTCTCCATCTTCCTCCTCTTTCTGTCCCTCCTCCTCCTCCTCTCTCTCTTTTTCTCCTCTCTCCTCCTCCCTCCACCATCTCTCCTCCTTTCTCTTCCTCTCTACCTCCTCTCGTTTTTGTCTTCCTCCATCTTGTCGCCCTCTTTTCTCTCCTCTCTTCTCCTCTTCATCTCTTCCCCTCATCATCTTCACCTTTGTTTCTCCTCCTCTTCCTCTCCCTCCCTCCTTATCGTTCTCCTCTCTTCTTTTACTCCTCTTATCTTTCATCCTCCTCCCTCTTCTCCTCATTCTTCATCTCTCCTCCTCCTCACCTGCCTCTCTTTTCCCCTCTTCTCTTCTTCTCCTCCTTTTTTCTTCATCCTCTCTCCCATCATCCTCCTCTTCCTCACCTCCTCCTCCTCTTCCTCCTCTCTCCTCCTCGTCCTCCTCCTCCTCCTCCTCCTCTTCCTCCTCCTCCTTCCTCTCCTCTTCCTCCTCCTCTTCCTCCTCCTCCTCTTCCTCCTCGTCCTCCTCTCTCCTCCTCGTCCTCCTCCTCCTCCTCCTCCTCTTCCTCCTCCCCCTCCTCCTCCTCTTCCTCTCTCCTCCTCCTCCTCCTCCTCCTCCTCCTCCTCCTCCTCTTCCTCCTCCCCCTCCTCCTCCTCTTCCTCTCTCCTCCTCCTCCTCCTCCTCCTCCTCTTCCTCTCTCCTCCTCCTCCTCCTCCTCCTCCTCTTCCTCTCTCCTCCTCCTCCTCCTCCTCCTCCTCCTCCTCTTCCTCCTCCTCCTCCTCTTCCTCTCTCCTCCTCCTCCTCCTCCTCCTCCTCCTCTTCCTCCTCCTCCTCTTCCTCTCCTTCTCTTCCTCCTCCTCTTCCTCTCCTCCTTCCTCTCCTCCTCCTCCTCTTCCTCTCCTCCTCCTCCTCTTCCTCCTCCTCCTCTTCCTCTTCCTCTTCCTCCTCCTCCTCTTCCTCTTCCTCCTCCTCCTCTCCTCCTCCTCCTCCTCCTCCCCCTCTCCTCCTCCTCCTCCTCCTCCTCCTCCCTCCTCCTCAGTTCTGGCCCGTGACTGTGACTCCGGCGTGAACTCCGAGCTCTCCTACTTCGTCCACGGCAGCGACTTTGACATCACGTCGGGGGGCGTGGTCAGCCCCGCCCGTCGCCTGGACTACGAGCGGCCCAATCACGTCTACGAGTTCGTGGTGGTCGCCGTGGACGCGGGGACGCCCCCTCGCACGGGCACCGCCTCCGTCCGCATCCGAGTCGCCAACAGCAACGACGAGTCGCCCGTCTTCTCCCAGAGCGTGTAGGAGCAGTTTCTAACTTCCTGTTTCTACTTTTCTGTTTAACTTTTTTAATTTAATGTAATAATGAACATCAGGCGTCTCTCTCTCTCTGTCTGTGTCGCTGTCTCTCGCCCACAGAGTCTGTCTGCTAGTTAACTTTGTTTTTTCAGTTCAGATTCTATTTTTAAAACCATCTGTTTTCACCTCTGCTCCTCTGTCTGCTTCACACTTTCTGACTTTCACTTATTGCACTTCTTCACAGCCGTCGTTAAAGCTCTAATCTGTAGTTATTCCTCATTAAAATGTAAAAACAACTAGACCAGACAGAAGCTTCTCTCCTGAAACCTTCAGGTTGTTGTCACTCAGGTCTAGACCTATGTTCTATATGTTGTTGAGTTGTGTTCTTACATTAATGTTCAAACCCAGAGAAATCTGTCATTTTAATCAAAGTAACGGACAGTTTCATTTGGTGGCCTGTCAATGGCGTCATACCTCCTCTACCAAAGAGTATAGTGCACAAGATGCATGCGTCGGCGCCGTGTTTGTCCGCTACAATGGCGTCTAGCAAAGAGTAACTTACACACATACAAGATAATACATGGGCTTTGTTGTGCTTGTTCCACACAAACTGTTAGAAATGGACTTTAATTCAGTTTGAAGCCACATTTTCATGATAAATTTAGCTGGTTTTTAACTTGATCCTGTTTCCTGTTTCTCTTCGTCAGGTATAAAACTTTCCTCAGTGAGGACGCCGGTCCGGAGACGCTGGTCGCCATCGTCCACGCCAACGACCCAGACGGGGACGCCGTGTCCTACGCCATCACCGGTGGCAACGAGGACAGCAACTTCCTGCTGGACAACCAGAAGGGTGAGAGAGAGAGAGGCAAACTCACACAAAGACTTAAAACTACAACAACATTATAAAGAAGTGAAGACACAGAAAATTAATATGCAGCTACTTTGATAATCAAATGATTGTTTATCCTTGTTTTTAAACATTTGCTGCTTTCAGCTTCTCAACTGTGATGATTTGATGCCTTATTTGTCATAAATGATGGTGACTTGCTTGCTTTCTAACATTTTACAGTCAAAACAATGAATCTTTTAATCAAGAGAATAATCTCTCTGTTCCTAAAGTTCTCCTGAAGTTATATGACAAATATAGAGTTCAGTGTAAAGTCCAGAGGTTTTGACATGAAGCTCAACAAGCTCATGAACAGAACTGCATTCCTGCACGTGCTCAGTAGCGTCTGCCGTACACTGAACTACTCTCCAGAGACTGAAAACATGATGCTGTTATTAGTCTTTGGAGCCGTTTCTAAACAAACTAAAGTGACCAAAACTCTTCATGATGAAGGCACATGTGACCCAGAGCAGCGCTGTGACTCACTGATGTGTTTTTAATAGTTTCTGGAACAACAACAGAAGAATATAAGATATATCAGGCTTTAGATACACAAACACAATAAGAAAAATATAGAAAATCGCCAGAAATATTCTTCAAAGGAAATGATTCTTGAGGATTTCTGTGTTTCTTCTGTATAAAGAGGAAAGTTCATTTATTAGTTTTTGTCCTCTGGGGATCATAAATACTCTTAACAAATTTAATATTTTTGAGTTACCTTCTCATGGACGCTGATCACACCGACGTGGTGAAACGACGTGTCAGTTTCAGGACGTCGTAGCGTAAAAACAAAGTCACGTTAAGCTCTGCTGTCAACTTCTGTCCAAAGTGCTGGCTTCAAACTCTGTGCCAGTTTGTGTTTGGTGTTGATAGAGCGAGTAAAAACGGAGATACGTTGATATAAAAATCATGTTTATTCATGCAGAGAAGCGTGTGAGATGGGACGGTGGCGGACATCGTGTTTATTTTATATCTTCGTCGAAGAGTACGCCTGTTGTTACATCTGCTTTTTGTTGTAAATAGATGTTTATAGACTGATTTTATCTCAGTGTTTCCATCATATGTTCACATCTGCAGCCTTTAAAATGCTTCAGTGAACATGTTTGTGTTTCTTAAAGTCAAAATGCGACAATTTTCCAATTTGGATTTTATGTATTTTGGGTTTTTTGGGTTCAATATGATGATATAGTATAATAATAATTGTCTGGTCATATAGATGATGTTGTGCTGAACAAAAAGATATCAAACATCTGCATGTTAAACATTTTTAAAGTGATATATGAAGGCAAATTCAAAAGTATACAGAAACAGCAACAACTTCCTGCTTCTTAGATTCTCAGCTGTAGTGAAAGTAAAGATCTGATTGGACGGATGATATTCATCACGTTATGATGCGTATAAATGTGAAAAACATGCCTGTCAGATAGTTTATGTAACTTCAGAAACACCTAATCCTTCAGTTTATGTCGTTTGTTAGCATAAAAACATATTAGCGTACGACTACTTTTTACACACATGCAGTAAAATCAGCTGTTGCCGTGGTAACAAGTGTGTTTTGGGATAAAGCGTGGTGGTATTAACAAGGCCTGGTGAACCCCACTGAAACACACACACACACACACACATACACACACACACACACACTGTTCAGTGTTTTCTGGTTGACACGGTTGAGTCATTTAAATGTGTGTGTGTGTGTGTGTGTGTGTGTGTGTGTGTGTGTGTGTGTGTGTTAGAGAGACTTTTTGAAGATAAACTTAATGTTCAGCAGTGTGATGTGCAGTCATGTTTTGCATGTTTATCTTTGCATATATATACGTGTGTGTGTGTGTGTGTGCGTGTGTGTGCACTTGTCTTTCTAAGCCGCTGTGTGTGTCACCTTATCACCCAGCATGCACTGCTCCACTGCTCTACCACACACACATGCACACACACACAGATATAAACATGAACATTTGCACATAAATGATATATTAAGACTCTTTCTGTGTCACACACACACACACACACACGCAGGCAGCAGATGGCCTTTGGCTTGCTCGGCTGTTCTGCTTTGTCACTTCAAAGCGTTGTGAAGTATTTTCATGTAGATGTGTTCGCTCCCTCCCAGCCTCCGTGTCTCTATTCATGTCGCTACCAAAGCTGCTTATTTGTTTGTTTGTTTGCTCCGCTGCTCTGTTATGTTAATGGGGGGAGGAGGGGGGGGGGGGAAGAGGGGAGGAGGGGGGAGTGATTGTTAGCAGCAAGAAAAAATATGACATTTGTTTTAGGGTCTGAGTTGGAATAATGCACATGCACGGAGGATTTCAGCTCAGCGTGTCGGTCGGTCGGTCGATGTTTAGCTGTCTGTTCCTCTGTGAAGTTCATGATATTTACTGAAAGAAAGGTGGAAAAGTCAAGGCTGGACAGAAGGAGGAGGACCATGCATGAGTTATAACTAAAAAAATAGATTTATTAAACTATAACTTAAAGATAAATGAAACTAAACACGACCAACATCAGCATAGTGGAAGGCAGAGATGGTGATGTATCGCTCATGTGAATCAAACAAAACACTTGCAGAAGTTCAAAAAGGAGACGAAAGTCTGAGCAGCAAAGATGAACTTTTAAAGTCGACAATCAAAAGGAGAGGACAGCTACAGCGAGTTGGATGGAGACCGCTGACAGCGACAGAGAGTTTGGCAGTCGAGCCGTGATTGGTGGTTAGAGGATAGTTAAAGATAGTCACTTCCTGTTAAGCTTCATATAGATGAGTAGGAACCTTTCAGAGCTTCACATTATTAATCTGATGGTAAATTAACACGTTTCATGAGGAGAAAAAGAAGAAAACTTCATTTATATGGCTTCATACTGTAGATATGTGCTTCACAAAACATGAAAGAAAAGACAGAAAAAATGTCTGGAACACTTTTAAGACGACACGAGTCGACATGCAGAAAGTGATAAATGTGTCTTTTTCTGCCTTTTAACATCACTGATTAAGTTTACATGGACTCTAATATTCCACTAATAATCAGAATAATAGTCCGATCAGAATAAAAACGCCTCCATGTAACCGCCTCGATCAATCGGGTTGAGAGGTTTGGTGTAAACCTTTGATAATACGTTCAATAGGAAAATATTAGCGCCTTCTTACCTGCCTCCCAACAACACACCCATAAACACTGAGCCTTCAATAATAGTAATAATAATAATAATAATAATACTGGTTTACAATAAAAGTAGCAATAATAATAATAAAATAGAAAAAATAATAATAAAATAGAAAAAAAAGAAAAACAAAGGCAAAAAATAAAAAATAAACAATAAAATAATAATAAAAATAAATAAATAAATAAAAAAACAGACTAAAACAAACAAATAACTGATACATGAAGTCTGTTGTTATTATTTTGATCGAGACGCCAAGCTGCTGTGTCAGTGCTCATTGATTGATTGATTGATTGATTGATTGGCTGTTTCTGTGTGTTCAGGCATCATCAAGCTGCGGCGGAGTCCTCCTCCCAGACTGAGGGGACCGAAGTACATCCTCAACATCACCGCCACCGACGACAACGCGTCCGGCGGTCCGTTCCCGCTCAGCAGCTCCGCCCAGGTCATCGTAGGGATCAACGACATCAACAACAACAAACCCGTCTTCCAGGAAGTGAGTGAACGCCAAAATAAAAGGTTCCAAACAGTTTATTTTTATCCTCGCTCTGGTCTGAACTCTGATTTCCTTCCTCAGTGTCAGAACTACAGCCTGAACGCCGCCGTGTTGGAGAACCAGCCGCCGGGGACGTTCGTGCTGCGCGTCCACGCCCATGACGACGACATGGGCGTCAACGGAGACGTCAAGTACGGCATCATGCACAGAGACGGCGTGTCGTCAGGGTTCGACATCGATCCCGACACCGGTGGGTTCCTCAGAGAATGAAACCTGTGTCTCCGCTGGCAGAAAGAAACGTTTATTGATATTATTTAACATCCCAGAATATGATCAGAGTGAAGACTGGAAATAATTTATTAGGCTAAATGTTTCAGGGAAAATGGAAATTATGTAACTCACATCAAACCCGACGAGGATTTTAACTTTATTCATAATAAAAGTTGAAAAAATCTCTCTAATAAACGAGGAAAGTTGTTTATGTAACTTGTGGCTCCGCCCCCTCCTCAGGTGTGATCACCACGGCGACGAGCTTCGACCGCGAGCGGCAGAGAGAGTTCACGCTGTCGGTGACGGCGACCGATCAGGCCGAGGAGCCGCTGATCGGCATCTGTCAGATAACGGTGCTGATCGCCGACCAGAACGACAACGACCCGAAGTTTGAGAACAGCCGCTACCAGTGTGAGTGTCTCCTGAACGCTGGCGCCGGGTGTGAAGGTGCCGTTGGCTCCTCCCACTTTACCCTCCTCCCGTATTCTTTTTAAGTCGTGAATCACTGTTTCCCCTCTAATGCTCCTATATTGCAACACTTACGGGGACGATTAGAGAGCATAGAAACAGGTTTTTCAGGGTTTTCTTTTTGTTTTTTTGTTTTTTCTCGAGCATAGTCAGTTAGCTCGTTACTTTTACTTGATTTGTTTTTTAAATTTTTGTTGTATTTTTGTATTTTGTTTTGTTTTTGTCCATTGAGGATGAATACTGCTATGGGGAGAAGAGTTATTTACTCTATACACTTCTAGCAATCACACTCTTCTTCAACTTCAACTTCAACTTGAATTGACACCGATTGTTTTGGGTTTTTTTGTTGTTGTTTTTTGTTTGTTAAAGTATTATCAATCAATCAATCAATCAATCAATCAGGTCTGGGTCTTTAACTACTCTTTCTCCTGCTGCTGTTCTTCGTACTGGTTCTCGTCCTGTTCAGAAAGGATCCGTCTCTCTCTCACTGAGGGATGTTTTCAGCTTCTCGTCAGCTGGATATTTTTTTTCCCGCCGTGTGAAACAAGGCAGCGACACACTGGAGGAGGTTAAAAGGTTTTCTTTCCCTCCGGAGTCGCCCACGCTTAACATCTGCGCCGCCCACGCCGCCCGCCGCCGTCCTCTTACCGCAGCGGCGCCCGAAACAGGTGAAAGCGTCTATCAATCCTCAGCCTCGTAATCCTGGAAAGCTCTTAAGGCTGATGAAATATTTGCTTCCGCCGCTGCTGCCGCCGTCGCCTCCCGCGGGTCCGTGTTTGTTTACTAACGTGTGCAAATATGTGTTTTGATAAGCGTCCTGTCAGAAGATCTCCTCGTCAGATTAGGGAAACACACGGAGTGGCTCATTAACTATTCAGCAGGCAGATTGAAATGTTTCTGGGACATGAATTCATTTACACGCTGTGTGTGTGTGTGTGTGTGTGTGTGTTTGGAGGGGTCGGAGGGGAGGGGACGGGGTTCCTGCACAAACACAAGCAGCCAGATGCAAAACACTGATGTTTAGCCTCCTTTTTATTTCACTATTCATCAATCTAGATTCATATTTTGCATGATTTTTGATCCACATGTGAGGAAAATCTGAAAATCTTGATCCATGCGGTTCCTGAATAAATTCTGCTGCTGCCAAATTGTGAATAACTTTATGTAATCTTGCATAATAATTTGTATATTTTGAGCAATACGGAGCCCCCGGAAGTCTTAAAAGATCATATTTTATTATATTAACTGGGGCGAACAAGTTAAAAGGGTTTGTTTTCCTCGCTGTAATCATTCCTCCTGTTCATACTGACCATCAGAAGATCCCTTCATAATGACCTTACACATACACAGAATGTATTTAAAAGTTTATGTGAAGCTAATATGAAGCTTCAGCGTCCAAATGAGTCTTTTTAGTGCCAAATTCCCTCTTTTTGTTACTATACTACACTACTACTGTGTAATTTTATTATATTCAAATGTTATAAATAAGTGTTTATGAATAAACTATGTTACAAACTACAGGACTGATGTCCAAATAAGGAAATGTGCGTCATGTAGCAGGTGGATGTGACTCCCCTTGTTGAGACCTGCTGATAGACGTCACAGCGGAGCAGAGGAGAGATGCCGGTCACGGTGTAGCTGTTTTAGCCACGGCCAACAAATCAGGAACACAGAAATAGTGAAAAACAGTTTATCTTCACAGTTGAGTACGACATAGTTCTCAGTCTTTTCACAGGTTTTCAACATTTATTTTTAAACATGTATAATCTATCAAGAAACACATCTATGATTTTACCTTACAAGAACTTAAAGAAAAATGTTTTAAAACCTAAAAATGTTTAAGTTACTGAAACAAAAGCAGAAACTGTTCATTCTTCCGTCTGAGAAGCCAAACTGTCGAAAAAACTTTATAGTTATTAGTTTCTGATCAAGTAATCAATGTGATAACAGCAAAACAACAACAATACAAATAGTTTCTTATAAATTTTACATTTCAGTCCCAAAAGTTAAAAAGTTGCAGTTACATTTGATTTAATTTAATTATCATTTCTTATGCTGCTGCCCCACATATAAACGAAACACACACACAGAAAAAAACAACAATAATAAACAATTCTAATTATATTATAGGATATAAACATTTAATATTTGCCACTTTTGTGCTTGAAAAAAACAGTAAAAAAAGAACAAACAAAAAAAGATTTTGTTCTAATTTGTTATAAAAACATAAAGAAAGAAAATCACATTATCACATTATAACATTTTATTATAATTTGTATTTTTATGCTTATTATCATTATTATTATTATTATTATTATTATTAAGCATATTATTGTATTATTATTTTAATATTTATTATTATTATTATTATTTAATTATTATTATGGCTGATGTAATGCTCTGAATGCAGCTGCAGAGTTTCTCTCTGCTCTCTTTGTGTTTTTTTGTTGTGTGATCAGCGCTGACGCATCACCGTCAGCAGGATTGGAGGTCATATTCACATTTTTTTGTATAAAAATGCATCTGTTGACTTTGCAGAGTGAGACCCAGAAATGACAAAATGAGGTGACACGCTGCTGACACCAACACAACGCCGCCTCCCCGTCATTATAATATCTGCTTACCATCACAGAACATGATGTTACGTTGTCTTCAGTCTGATGAAAGTCAGAGAGCTGCTGCATCTGATGTTTATTCACACACTGATGAGCCAAACACTGCTGCTCTTTATTACTTTATTAGTAAGTTTAGTCATAAATACCACGAAGTTCTTCCACTTCTGATGGGCGTGTGTGTCGGATCAACTCATTTCCAAAAGCATCTACAACATTAGTAGCTCTAATAACACTATTGTAGTAGCAAGAGTAGTGATAGCAGCTGTAGCAGTACCAATACAAATAGAAGCAGTATAGTTAGTATAGTAGCAGTATAGTCCCAGCAATGTTTCATCCTCTTTCTTGTCCTCAGACTTCCTGCGAGAGGACACTCCGGTGGGAACTAGTTTCCTGCGAGCGGCGGCACACGATGACGACCAGGGGAGCAACGCCGCCATCACCTACTCACTGTCCAATCAGAAGCCGGCTTACCTGCACATCAACCCCAGTACTGGTTGGATTTATGTCAACCACCCGATCTCACAGGTCAGCAGCAGCCTCCTCACACACAAACAAGACCTGATAGAGTAACACCATCACATCTGGATCCTGAGGACAGAGTCAGGCGTCTTTTTAACATTTCTGACAGCATAAATCTATCCTTAAAGCTCTAATCTGTAGTTATTCCTCATTAAAATGTGTAAAAACAACTAGACCTATATTCTATATGTTGTTGAGTTGTGTACTTACATTATCCCAAATGTTTCCAACAGTTTTCAAACCCAGAGAAATCTGTCATTTTAATCAAAGTAACGGACCGTTTCATTTGGTGCACAAGATGCATGCGTCGGCGCCGTGTTTGTCCGCTACAATGGCGTCTAGCAAAGAGTAACTTACACACATACAAGATAATACATGGGCTTTGTTGTGCTTGTTCCACACAAACTGTTAGAAATGGACTTTTATTCAGTTTTATTCAGTCATTGGACGTCTGGATCTTAAGTTATCAGAGAAATAAACTGGGCAAACGTTAGCAGCAGCTCGGCTAACAGCCCCTCCAGGAAGTCCGCTGCTCGCCCAACATGGTGGAGAAACACTGATTTTTTTAGCTGAAACTGCTTTAATTAGCATTTTAACAGTTGAAATCCTCTTCTATGTTTGTTTTAGGAGAGGATGAGACTGTAAAAACCTGCCCTCCAACCCCTTCCTTTTGAAAACTGTTGACACTTTTCCAAAAGATGTCCTCGGTTTCCAAATAAATAGTTTGTCACTCTCTAAAAATGTCATCACGCACACCAAAATGATCTTCTCAAGAAATGTCCTCATGTTTAAAAAATGTCCCGACTGTCCAAATATGTCTTTCTTTTCATGTCCTCATTTTACAAAAAAAAAAATCTTTTTAACTTTAACTTTTTAACTCTTTAACTTTTCCCTAAAACACATTTCCAAAACTGTTCTCAGCTGTGGTCCTCACAAATATAGAAACATTCACACAAACAGCAGTAATATATTCATGACTGTATCAGTTCCTCTGCTGCTCCCTTGATAAAAATCTTTGTACATAAATATACATGGAGGCAGAGAGCTGTGCTGTTTAATAACAGCTAACATGTTTGGTATGCATCCATTGAGAGAACACGTACGAGTGTGTGTGTGTGTGGCTGTAGGGGAGTTTCAGTGTGTTTTGTTCATCCGGTATTTGTGTTCTGTTTGTCTGTAGATTATATGTATATTTGTCGCTTTGGGTTTTATGGATTCGTACTAAAGTTTCCGTCAAATCGTTCAGTTTTTTCTCCCCGAAGTCTCTCTTGTTTTGCTTCATCTGTTTGTCACGAAGCCGCAGAGAGAAGAACGACTGGCTGCTGTCAGTAACTCTGCACCTAATAAAAAAATAAAAATATAAATATAAATAATAACACTGAGTCTCTGTAGAGCTCAGAGGTGCTGGGAGGACATGAAGTGGTGAAATCTGTGTGTTCAGCACCTGATTTACTAAAAGCGTCTTCAGACTGTGTAATGATGTTTAATGAACGTCACATTGTGTGAAACACCTTTAAAAACATCCTGATCTCAGTCTGAGTCAGTGATTTTCAGACTGTGAGATGAATCGTAGCGTTACAATTTAAATCTATTTTGATTCGCTTCAATTATTTTGGAACCAACTTCCTACTTTTTTCATTTTTCTTCTCACAATTTGTACCAAACTGCAGCTCCTCCTTTTGTAAAATGTCCTTAAAATTAACCATTAAATACCTGAAAACTCCTTCAGGAAGTTATTATAAAATTAAAAGCGTGTAAACAGTGAATGTTTCCTTTTCTCCCCAAAAATTTACAAATAAAAATCCAAAGTTTCCTGAGAAGAAACTAAATAAATGTGATGCAGCAGGTCAGCTGGACATGCACTTTAATAACGTTTACAATAATCAGTTAATAATAAATTCATATTTTCTGTTTAATTAGTAACAAACTGCTTATTTATTATCTAGTAAACATTCTGGGAAATATAAAAACACTTAAAAAATGCAACTCTGTCTCCTGGAAATCACATTTATATAAAACTAAATGGCACAAAAACACTTTTTTCTAGAAACGTAACGCTGCTGAATTATGTTTTCTCTCCATATAACGAGAAAATGTTGTTATTTAATGTATTTGGCAACTTGCAGAACTGTTTATACTGAACATGAGGTCACAGACAAAGTGCCAGGTTGGTTTTTTTTCTATTATTCACAAGAAGAAACTTTTATTTTTATATTAAACTTTCTCTGGTTGTGTTCAGACTGGCAGCTTCTGATTAAATAAGAGACGGTTTTGGTTTAATACAGAAAAAAAAACATTTAATCCACATGATGATCTTTCAGTGACATGAACCAAAGTCTCCATCAAACCCGCAGAAATGATCTTTATCAATGAAACGTAACTGAAGAAAACAGTTTAGTTGTAAACAAACATCATTTCTAAGAGACAAACTATAAGATAAATTATTCCACCTGCTTATTGTTTATACCATACACAGGTTAATGTGCATTAAATCAATATACATGCGTTTTATTTTGGTATCGCCGCTGATGATTTGACTTGTATGTCCAGTGAATGGCGGCAGAGTGTCGGGGTCATGAGGTCACGGGGTCAGAGTTTTGTTTTCTGTTGTTTCTACTGTGAGAAGAATAAGAGTTGCATCAAACAGACTGTTTGTTTTAAACATTTAATGACTGTCATGTCGCGTGTGTGTCATGAACCGTCTGTTGTGAATTATGCTGACTGTACTTTCTTCTTCTGTGACTGCCATCTCCTCTCTGTTCTTCTTCTTCTTCTTGTTTTTTTTTTATCCACCACTGATGTGTTAAATGACACTTCTGTCAATAATTTAAAAAGGCAGATTTCATCCCTCTGCCTTCTTTCTTTATTCACTTTCTACGAACAAACCAATTTCTCTTCTTCCCCTCTCTGCTCTGATATTTATTTATTTTACAAGCGCTCAGCGGCCTCTCACATCTGTCAAACAGCTGCACCGTCATTAATGTTTGATTTTGAAGACACAAGATGATAAAATAATAACAAGATCATTAAATTATGATGGGAGACTTTGTTCTTTGTTCCTGCAGTTTTATATAAAAATCATGATTTGTTTCCTCCCCGACAGACGTCCAGGATCAACCAGCAGATCGTGGCGTCGGACGGCGGGAACCGCAGCAGCTCCGTGGAGCTGACCGTCATCATCACCAACGTCCACAACCAGCCGCCGCACTGGGAGCAGGCCGAGTACTGGGTCACCGTGCCCGAAAACACCGTCCGAGACGCCAAAATAGTGGTGAGTTAAAGTCAGTTAATGTCAGCAGGAGTCATGCAGCCCTTCAGAGAGCAGATAAGGATCTAATCTTTATTTTTATTTTTTCAATTATGGCCTCCAAATGGTTGTTTAGCACCTTTAGAAATAACTCAGGTTCATTAAAAACACTTGGATGTAACTTCAATTTAATGAATTTAATTAATTTAAAGTCGCAAAACTTCAAATTTTGGATCTAAAATCTACATTTTTTTTATTATTATATTCTTATTAACTTCATCAAACAGTTAAATAAAGTAACACAAGTACACAACGGCTCAACTACACAACACAAAGCCAGTAAATCAAACAACATGCAACTACATGGTTTCAGTGATCGCAGCGTCCATAGCAACCGCCATAGCAACGACAGAAAACCTGCAAGAATCTTTGTAATAACTGACAAATTAAACATCATATATATTCACTGAATGATGATTATGCAAAATAAAATGCACATTTATTACTAAAAAGCATTTTATTGCCAGAAACTATCATAGCTTGTTAACATCCAACCTTTTTTTAGGGCCTGAGCCCTACTAAGGCGAAGACCCAACGGTTCCTCGTCCGTTTGTTTGTTTGTTTCTTTCTTTATTATTACGCCACTTCAATGCTTAATTTGACCCTTTAAACATGCTCAAATGTCCAGTCTGGTGAAAAATTTGATAGCACCACCTAGGTATCTATTTTTGCTGCTACAGCCTGTAAAAATGTCGTAGAGATGGAACCAACACTAAACTGTTCGTCTCCTACAGACCTACAAATCATACACTGACACCCCAGACCTCAATCCAACAGGAAATCCGCAATACACTCATGAAAATCCGATTTTTTTGCCAAACAAATTCTATCTCCTCCTAGGGATGTTTCTGAGCATGGACTATGTCGCCTACTTTGCTGTCTGCTGTCTAAACAATAAGTCGGACCACTTTCAAACCTGCATCACTGGAATCACGACATAAAATCCTATTTGGCCAAAGTCATGAACTCTATGTCATTTTTTTCCACAAGAAAACTTCTCCTCTTCACTCCAGCCCTCCAACCTCAGAGTGACAAGCAGGGAGGGCGGTCGGGGGATGGACACAGTCTAGTTTATAACAGATAACCTTCGACCTAGCTTGATCTTTTAACCGCAAGAAGGATTTTAGTCATTGGACGTCTGGATCTTAAGTTATCAGAGAAATAAACTGGGCAAACGTTAGCAGCAGCTCGGCTAACAGCCCCTCCAGGAAGTCCGCTGCTCGCCCAACATGGTGGAGAAACACTGATTTTTTAGCTGAAACTGTTTTATTCAGTGAATTGAAGAAGGACGTTGCACTTCAACAATTCTCGGTGGAGAGCTAAACCCAAAATCCAGCAGACTTGTTCCAAAAATGTAGAAAAAAAGGGTAGCACATCTCAATTTTCCAGTCAAGGAGGACAAAATATGAACATTTCACTTGTTTATTTGGCTCACATCACATTAGAAAAACGTTTGGGCACAGAGCCTTTTTTCAGAGCGTTTTAAGTATAAAGGTTGAATTCACTCATATATACAAGGGAGGAGTTAGTACTCAGCTGGGGGTTGGACCCAACCATTTGGGAACCAACCAGCCTTCTCATCCCATGGTTCTAGACACAGGGACCAATCTCAAGTCTACAATGAAATCTGCTTTAATTAGTATTTGAATGATTTTAATCAGCGGGTCTGTTTGTTCTGGAGAGGAGGAGACCTCTGCGGGTAAAAACATCCTGAACCATCAACACTGGAGTAATCCTATCCCACTGAAGCTGCTGGTTTAACAACCAAGACAACAACTCCCATCATCCCTTGCTGCTTCACACCGTCATCACACTCCGTCTGTTCTTATTGTTTTGATCGAGACGCCGAGCGGCTGAAATTACATGATGTGAGTTTAAAAGATAAAACATAGAAAAGACTTTATCACATCATTTCAACAACATCAGCTCGCTCAGTAAGGCAAGGTTAAAACATTATGTCAATGCTGTTAAGGCTGATTGTACAGATAGGTCTGTTTTTAGCCTGGATGTAAAGATCTGAACAGAAATATCTTCCCTGATTGTGAGAGGAAGCTGTTTCCAGAGAAAGGAGCTCGGTAGGAGAACGCTCGAATAGAAACAGCAAGATATCCAGCAAACTGTGTCAATTACTGTCTGCTGCTGAGCTGCTGGCGACCTGGTGGATGTTAAAGAGGCTGAAATATTACATTTCCCACTGAGAGTAAAAGGAATTTCAGCCTTTTTCTTTGTTTGTTTTTCATCTAAAGAATCTCCACAGTCTCCTGGCTCAGATGTTTTGGGTCACTTTTACAGTCGTCTTCCTTCCTCTTCATGCCGTCACGATCTAATAGACGCAGGAAATAAAAGAACAAAAACAGGATCACAAGTGCAAACAGAGAAGAAGAAATATTTAAACTCAGGCCTCGTCCTGCAGGAGTGAAAGACTTCTTGGTTTTCATCCTCCTTCACATCTGTGCAGAGAACCCCGAGGAGGCTTCCTTCTTCTTCTTCTTCACCCCTCCCTCCCTCCATCCATCCATCCTTCTTCTTCTTCTCTGTGTGTCAGCACGTTTAGCCGAGTGCTTCCAAACATTTTTCTGCCGAGCAAACAACAAACCTGCCCCGAGTCTGTTTTCACCTGACACACACACACACACACACACACACACACACGGCCTGCCTGTTTACCTCCGGTGGTGTTTCTTTTTTTTTTTTTCCTCTTTTTGATCCCTCCATCCTAATTTGCTCTCTTTTCCTGAGCCGCTGGTTTAGAAGGTGGAGGAGTTTTTACCCTCCAGCTGCTCGATTTCATGGAGGTTAGTCAGTTTTCAAACAGTTGTAGGGCATATGTGTGTGTGTGTGTGTGTGTAATCCTGCGTAAGCTTGTGTGTGTGTACCTGTGCTATATTTAATCTCTCCTCCTCCTCCTCCTGCTGCTTTTCGACCTCACATCATCACTGAAAAGACTCAAAATGATGATGATGATGATGGTGGTGACGATGATGATGATTGGAGGTTGTCGTCCCACCCACAGCTCCATCTGTCAGCGATGACTGACAGGAGAAAGCAGGTAATTACACCTGCTGTCGGCAGCGTCACAATGAAAAACAGACGCTTAATTACTGTGTTTAACCCGACAGGCAGCGTATGATGGAGGGAGGAAGAGGAGGGAGGAAGAGAGAGATTCAAGTGCTTTGATTCACCATCATGAGTGTCACCAGTAAAAATCTCCTAGAAATGATATTCAGTTTTCCAATCGTGTTGTTAGTAAACATAATCTCTGCCTGGATGATGCTCATTTCCAAATAAATGAAGCTTAAACATGTTATTAATATTTTCATAACTGACCTGAGCCACAAAATGTCAGGCTCTTCTCAGTTTTACCAGTAAGAACATTTTGTTTTAATGGTTTTAAGCCTTTTTTTTTTTTTTTGCTAGCTGAAATTAGCATTAGCACAGTCAACCGTAGACTGCTGTAAATGCACCATGCTAACCGGATGACAATTCAGCTAATTAAAACTCAGTGGGAACATTTTCTTCCTTTTAATTATTATTCTGTTGAAGCTCTGTGATCAAACTCCTGTAACATCTGTTCGCACGAGTCCAAACTTTTATCGTTTAATACAACTTTACCTAATGAACGCATGAATATTAGAAACTGAGATACTTTCCGTCAGTTTTGTCCATGTCTTAAGACCAAAACTGGGTCAGCTGATCATCATATTGGAGTACAGTGTTTACAGTGTTTACCCTATAATAGTACAAACCTGGCGGGCAAAAATATTTTTTAAATGTCAAAAGTAACGCTAAATATTCATTCATTCTTAAATCAATAGCGTTTGGGAGCCGTTGAGCAGCGCTGTCTCAGAACATGAGTTAACGGCTGTGTCGTTGCCAAGGGAACTGCAGGTAGCGTCACTCCTTCGCCAGTGAGTGGTGAAGCGAGAGAGAGAGAGAGAGCGTCTGAAATAACGGTTAATGCTAACGGAGCAGAGGAAACGGTTAGCAGCAGCAGTAAGTTGTCAGTGTGTCAGTAAATGTACAGTACAGACTACAGTGTGTCAGTTAATAAACGCTGCAGCTTGTCAACACCATGAAAAGTCACGTCTGTTGTTTCCCCAACTGCTGGAAAAGTGAAGGTTAGCTCCAAAGTTAGCAACAATGGGTTAGCCTAGCTTGTACGATGCTAAACAGATAAATAGAAAACGGAGAAATGTGTAGCTACCTGCTAACCCCCCCCTCCCTCCCTCCCTCTAACGGTTGCAACGGTCGTGTTTTTCTTATCACAGGTTCAGTAAATTAACACCAAAACCAGACCTGACAACGCCATCAGATTATTCAAGCCTCCTCCTTCCTCTCCTCCGCTGTGTTAATTGCACCGAGGAACTGTTGTTTTAAATTTAGCAGCGTTAATAAGGCTTGTTAATTACATTGTTAACGAGGCAGAGAGAGAGAGAGACGCTGCTGTGTGTGTTAAATCAAATCTCTCTATCAATAAGCTGTAGTCATCTCCTGCTTAGACGTGTCTCATCATCATCATCATCATCATCTGCTGGCTTCCTCCTGTTTGCTTCCTGTCCATGTTTTCTTCTTCTGCTGTAACCTCATGTCACCTGTCGTCTTTCAGCCGCAGTTGTTGAAGTTAAGTTAAAGTTAAATGTTCAAAACTATACAAAAAAAAGAAAGGTTGATAGTGGAAAAGGTTCATTTTAAGACCAAGAAATTCATGTTTATTTTACACAAAGACGCCTTAATTTGCAGTTAAACACAATTTAAACACCGCTACGACACCAAACATGCTCGTTTTCAACAAAAAATGTCCCAAAAAACATGAAGAAGAATCACAAAAAGTCGTCATATCAAGACTACAGCAGAATAATTGTAAAAAAAAAAAAAAAAAAATCACATCACACATTTTTAGGTTTAAGTTTAAGGACTTGGTTACACAACAAAAGTCTCACATTTCACATTAATACAGCAAATGTTTTTGTATCAGTGCTGCCTGGACATTAATGTTTGTTAGCAAACAGCTGCTTTATTTCCACATCCAGCAGTTACAACATGAACATTGATAATGTCGATATTTACTTGTGGCGTTCCTCAGGGTTCTATTCTTGGTCCTTTGTAGTTTCAATCTGGTTAAAACTGCTTGAAATGATGTTTTTTGTCCGCTTGTTTTCAGCAGAACAGCCTCTAAACACGACTTCTGTCATATTATCAGCTTATAGAGGAGTTGTGGCTAACATGTTAGCAAACAGCTGCTTTTATTTCCACATCCAGCAGTTACGGAGCAACATTATCACTCATGTGGAGTCGTGTTTCTGTCCCATCTTCTCTCTCTTTTAGCTTCTGTTTCTGCTCTCTACCAACTCCTGAGGGAAATATCTGGCTCTTTAGCTGCTAAATGCTCCACTATGTTCACCAGCAGGTAGTGTACAGCAGCTTCTTCTCTCTGAAAACGACGCTATGAGAGCCGCTGAGAGTGAACCAGAACAGTAAAAGTTGCAGCCGGACAGATAAACAATGAGCTGAAACTCAACTATAAAGCTGCAGAGTGGCTGATAATTCTCAGTTGTATTATAAAAATATCAATTACAGCCGCTTTAAAGAACACACACTATCATCAGGATAGACCTTAATGAATCCCCCTCCTCAGCCGGCCGCTAACTGTTAGCATTTGTAGCTGACAGGATGATCTGTATTCCAGCCGGCTGAGTCTCTCTCAGCACCAGCTGCACCAGCTGAGAGCGATCCGCTGCGATATCTCCGCAGGCGTTAATCTGTGTGTGTGTGTGGGAGAAGATGGCAGACACTGATCAGCTTAGCTTCAGCACACTGCGCTGACGTCTAATGAGATGATTTCTCATTAGTGCTGATTCTGAACGCTCGGCTTGGCTCGGGCCCGCGGGGGGGAAGAGAGGCAGATCCTCGCCGCTCGGCTTCCTGAGGAGGACCGGCGTGTCCTGACACGACTCCTCACCTGGAAACCGGACGGCTGCTGCTGAGAGAAGAAAACAAGATAATAAAACATACATCAATAAAAGAAAGAGATAATATCTGAAATAGAGGTAATTAAAGTCTTAGAATAACATATTTTCTGATTTTTACGAACATGTTAAGTGTCTCATAAAGACACGAGGGCGCGGGGCGTTCGAGCAGCTCTGGTCATTGAGAGAGAGAGAGCGAGAGGAGGCTGAGAGGGTTTCGGTGTTTGAAAGTGGCGGACAGCGTTTCTCACTCAGCGTTTCTCTGAGGAAACATGTTACCCGACGGTGGAAACAACCACGACGGAGCTCGGACCTTCAGCGACGCCGCACCGGACCCACAGAGACCAGAACTGATGTGATGTAGAAGAAGAAAGAGGAGGAAACAGACGCAGTTAAAACTTAGACCAGGAATCTTTTAACATATAAAACAAATTAAAACATTGACAACTCAAACAATGTTTAAACAACTGATCATAAACTTATAATCTAACTGCTCATAGAACAATAAAATGCAGAAAACAACCCAGATAGTGAAACTGTTGCAGCCCAGACCCGACCCACATGCAAAGCTGTACATGAACCAAGAAATAAACCAGTTAAACCAGAACCGGCCCACTGCATCTTTACCAAACAAGGCCCACATTTAATTTCGGAGATTTTACATGTGGACCATTTCAGGCTCACATCCATTTTGTCAGAAGGCCAGAAGAAGACGAGCAGAAGTCGCATCACTTCCTTAAAAAAACAACTATAATCAGAACAGCTTCTATCTGTGTAATAACATTATTATGATTATTAGGATAAATAAAAAACAACAAAATGAACTCTGTGTTTGAAATGAGATGCAATAAATAGACAGTTATTATCAGACTGAATGAGTAAACTGCAAACATGTTTATTAGAAGCATATAACTGGAGGTTTGGTATATTTTTCTTCACACACACACACACAGTACTTATAAGTACATCAGCTGATTGTTGGTTTGGATCCAACAAAGAGAACGTCAGTGTCGTCGTCTTTTAACTGTTAACACTTTGGCAAACATGTAAAACTTGTTAAATCACAAACAACTTCTGATTAAAAGTGGCTTTTAGTGTTTTAACTGCCAGAGAATGAAGAGCCGGACATCAGGAAGAGACTCAGTTTTCTGTTCTTCTGAGACTCTTTTCATCAGTGTGGGTTTTTAATAACCTGCATGTGATGTGTGTAGCTACACTCCTCCTACATGTATTAGACCAGGAGTCCTCAAACTTTTTCCAGTGAGGGCCACATAACTTTTCCCCTCCCGACCCCCTGATGGAGGGCCGGGGTCGGTTTGTAACAGAGAGAAGTGTGACGATGGCAGAGGTTTTCCAGAAAACCACACATAACCAAATAACCACGGATAAAAACGAGCAGCTGCTCTGTGTCCTGTACGTCTGTGCGCTCATCTAGTGATGATGAAAATCAGATTCTTTCGTCTTCTGCTGCAGACGGGCTTAAACATTACCTGCGGTTTCTTCAATGCGTCTGGTGATTGTACTCGCCGATAGACTCGCTGCATTAAAGACATCTTTCTTTTCGGGACACACCTCCATCTCGTCAAACTCTCCATCAGTGAAAGGTTTACCGCTGCTCGCTGTCAGATGACTGATCCGAACATATGACCGGTTCAGCTGAGCTAACAGTCCACTTTTAGCTTTGAGAGTCTGTCTGCTCACATTAGGTCAAAACCTAAAAAGTGGAGTTTTTATTTTAAAAATCTGCTCCGACTGTTCAGGAATACATCGTACCATCTGTGTGTGTGTGTGTGTGTGTGTGTGTGTGTGTGTGTGTGTGTGTGTGTATAACAGTACATGTTACCCTCAGGACTGTAAAGTGAGGTGGCGTCGTTCAGCCGTGGATAAAACACACAATCCTTCCCTGGCAAGGTTGAGGAGTGTGTGTGTGTGTGTGTGTGTGTGTGTGTGTGTGTGTGTGTGGACAGGGAGGACAAGAGCCTTAAAAGCTCAAACACACACACACACACACACATTCAAGGTCAGCTGAAGCCACAGTTAAGAGAATAACACGAGTCTTAAAAGCTGCTGCTGCTGGAGGAGGATGTGATGTTCAGGTCAGAAAAACACACACACGTTTTTTTTTCTTGCACGTTCACACAAAGAACAACATCAACAAGGCAGAAAGTTAAAACCTTTTTAGGTGTTAGTGGAGTGATTTAGTCCTGGACGAGTCCTGGACGAGTCCTGGAGTCTCGTCTCCTGCAGCGCTTCATGTCCTTAGAAGGAAACTGAACCGCTGGAAATGTCGCATTCTTGGAAAAGCGGCGTCATGTTTTTGTCCGTTGGAGCCGTTTAAAGCTGTTAAAAAAGACTAATGACTGTGTGATAAACATGACGTCATCCTGCCTGGACCTGGACCTGGACCAGGACCTGGACCAGGTCCTGGACCAGGACCAGGACCCACAGGTCTCTGTGATGGGATTTTAATGAGAGAGATGTGGTTGTGTTACAGGAGCTGACGTTTATCCTCTCTGTGTGCAATAAATCAGATTTACATCGGTAATTAAAACCCAAACAACTTTTAAGAGATGAGCTGCACCTGAATGACATCATCTGTCAGCGTCTGGCACTGCTCTGCTGCACAGCTTTAGTAGCAGGAAGTTATTTCAGACGCTTCTGATTCCTTAAGTAGTAGTAAAAGATGAACAACTGTGTTAGAAGATGAAAATAAAAAGGTAGCAGTCATCTAGAAACATCCGATCACTGACAGAAGAAAGATTAAAATGTTAAGAAAACAAAATCTGCAGCTTCAATCAGTTCAAATGTGCAAAAATGCTGATTCAAAACTTTATATTTACGTCCCAGCAGCAGATTTATCATCTGTCTGACACATTAAAAACAACAGCTGCAGCTACTTTCACTCATTTATTTATTGATCTGATATGAACCAAAGTCAAACTGGAGACTTTTGACCCCTGAAAACGATCCACCAGAGAAGAAGAAGACGTCTCGCTCTGCTGGATTTTACAGTTTTACACGTGTCGTTCTGATAAATATTCTGTCTAATTATTTCTGAGGAAGTTGTTGTTGGCTCTCCTCCAGAGTTCAGCTGCTTCATGCTGAAGTTTCCTTATCGCAGAGCTGCTGCAGTTTTGCATGAATATGAAAAATTAATTCTCAGGAAGGAAGGTGTGTCTGTGAAAACGGGTCCGACCTGCCGCCCTGCAGGTCTGCATGACATTAATATATTTTCCTCACTTCTTCTTCTTCTTCTTCTTCTTCTCAGACACACAGAAGGCGGGATAAAGATGCTGACCTCTGACCTCCTCTCTCTCTCTCTCTCTCTCTCTCTCCATCCAGACCATAAAGGCCACGTCTCCGCTCGGCGACCCCCGGGTGACCTACAACCTGGAGGAGGGTCAGGTGCCGGAGACCAACATGCCGGTCCGGTTCTACATCAAACCGAACCGCGCCGACGGCTCGGCGTCCATCCTGGTGGCCGAGAACCTCGACTACGAGACCACGCACTTCTTCACGCTCAGGGTGCGGGTGCAGAACGTCGCCGCCGTGCCGCTCGCCTCCTTCACCACCGTCTACGTCAACGTGACGGGTGAGAACGCGGGAACAGAGCGGGGGGTTTAGATTTCTTGGCGTGTCTTTGGATGCTTGTTGTTTAGAGTCCGTTTCTCACATATTCCTCAGTTTTTCCATCACATATATGTCTGTCCATTGTTTTGACACTGAGAGGCTCCTTTTTATACCGATTTTACAGATACAGATCACTTCTTAGCACAACTTCTCCTCTTATTAATCCAAGATACAGCGACTCACTGTCCTTTTGTAAGTTAAAATGTCTCTTTCTAAAAGGTTCACAATTGTAAACCAGCAGTCAGGTGTCCGTATGAGCAGTGAAAGAGGTTTTCCTCCCTGTAATCATCCTCCTGTTCATACTTTATGTGAAAAGATCTTCTTCAAATGCTCATTTAGTGCAAAAATTGCATTTTAAAGTGTGTGTTAAGCTTCTGTTCAGCTTCATCAGTCTGAGTTAGTCATATCAAGTGGATATCTGACACATTTACAGTCTTTTTAGCATCAAATTCTCCTCTTTGTGTTTCCCTGTTGAGCTGCAGTCAACCAAAGAAAATTGTATATAATCTCTGATTAGCATCTTCAGGCTAGGCTAACCCATCGTTGCTAACTTTGGAGCTAACTCCCTTCACTTTTCCAGCACTTGGAGAAACAACAGACGTGACTTTTCATCATTTAACTGACACACTGTAGTCTGTGCTGTACATTTACTGCCAGACTGACAACTTACCGCTAACCTTTTCCTCTGCTCCGCTCGTATTCACCGTCACTCTCTCTGCGTCCGACGCGCTACGCAAATGTATGGCTCGTTTCCCAGGCAACGACAACAGCGGTTCACTCAAGTCCTCAATAGCACTGCACAGACTTCCAAACGCCAAATATTTCTGAATGACGTTAATCCTGGCTTAAAAATGATTTTTTTGTCCTGGCGGGGGTTCTCGTTGATATAATTGTAGGAGAAACACTGATTCAGCAAACTTTCAGTAAGTTTATTAAACGCTCAATAACCGTTGAAAAGGTTCCGTTATTTGGGTGAGTCCAAAGTTGCGAAAACAGCGGGGGTGTTTTGAATACACCCCCGCTGTCAGGTAGTCTGTTAGTCTGTCCCCCCCGCAGCAGGAAATAATGGATTAATCCTGGAAGGCTGCTGTCCACCAGCAGACTACAGCGCTATTAAATACATTATTGTCCGCCATCACATTATGAAGGGATCTTCTAATGGTCAGTAAGAACAGGAGGAATTATTACAGCAAGAAAAACATGTTTTAATGTTTATTTGGGCTCCTGACTGTTGGTTTAAATGTCCTTTAAACAGATGTTCTCTCAAAAATTCTCCCAGATGTTGAAATAATTCACATTCATGAGCCCAAACAGTATATCCAACAGTGCTGTCGGGCACAGAGTTGCTTATTTTTTAATGTGAGTTGCAAAGAAAAAGCAAATTAAATTCTTCTAACGTTGACATACAGAGAACTATTATCTTTATGGATGTATGGATGCTGGTAAATAACCCCTGAAATGTAAACAAATCTGTATTTTCAAGACTAAAATCCTCTTTCAGCTGATAAAAAATCTTGACTGCCCGTCTGTTAATATCTTTATATCACTTCTAATTTAAAACCAAGCTCTCTGGATTCCTTTTTACTTCCTTTTGTCTTTGTCCAGTTTAAATTGGGAGCATGTTAACTTCACGGTCTGACCAGCAGAGCGAAAGCAGCAATCAGGGCCGAAATAATAATGATAACGAGCGACGCTGCAGGAAAAGTGACGAGGAGAAGAGAATAATGAAGTGTAGCTCACATCCCCGGTTGGTTGAGAAGCAGCGGCTGGTGGCGTTAGCTGCCACGCCGCCTCATTTTTAACGGTGACTCATTTCCCAATCAGCGTCTGTAGGCGGGTGGAGAGAAGAGAGAGAGAGAGAAGAAGAAGAAGAAGAAGAAGAAGAGAAAACACTTCCTGACTTTGATTGGCTTTGAACAAACCCACATCGGACGCTGTAATTGGCTTAGCGGAGCTTGAAAGTGAGCTGACAAGCTGCTTTGTGGACTCTTCAGGGTGTTTGGAGGATAATTCCTCACTAATAAGTCAAGTTTTCATTAGCGAGCGGAGCCACCAGTCCGACAATTCACTCTCTGAAGGACTCTCAGCACAAAACACAAACTGTCTGTTTCTCTCTTTCTTTTCTTTCTTTCGATCTCCAGTTTTTAATCTCCTGCTGGTACAAATGGTATAAAAATAAACAAACTTTCCTTTATTTCCTCTCCTTTCTTTGTGTCTGTCTCACTTTCCTTTTTTTTTGCGTCTGTCAGTTTTTAATCCGGTTTAATCAGCTTTCATGGACGTGACAGACGTGTGTTTTGTGTTCTTCTGCCAGATCCTGCAACAACAAAACAACAACAACAGGAAAAAATAACATCTTTATTTCCATCTCTCCCCTCCTTTCTCTCTTTCTCTCCTCTTCAGACGTGAACGACAACGTTCCTTTCTTCCTGTCGTCCACCTACGAGGCGACGGTTCCTGAAGGAGCGGAGATCGGCACGTCGGTGGCTCAGGTGTCGGCCACCGACCTGGACAGCGGTCTGCACGGGATGGTGAGGAACACCTGCTCCCCTCTGCTCCTTCTCCTTCTTCTTCTTCTTCTTCTACTGTAGCGTCTCTCCTCTTCTTCTTCTCCTCCTCTCCAGGTCCACTATGTGATCCTGAAGGACGAGAGCGGAGACTCGCAGTTCTTCAGCATCGACTCGCGCAGCGGCGTCATCGTCACCCGAGCCTCCTTCGACCGCGAGCAGAAAGCCTCCTACCTGATCGAGGTGCAGTCGCAGGACGGCTCCGAGTCGGCTCGACCGGGCCAGCAGGGCCAACCCAACACCGGTAACACACACACACACACACACACACACACACACACACACACACACACAACCTCATATGTAACCACTGTAACCAAAGATATTCATTATTGACCTTTGTAATGACAAAAACGAGACTAAAACTAAAGAAACAGTGAGTAAACGAGAACTATTTGTCAATAAATAAAGACTAAATGACAGTTTACAGACAGATAAATGAACTAATGAGTGTTTTAAACGAGCTGCAGCGTCTGATTGGTTAAACAGTTTCCTCCAGCAGCCAATAATATCTCCTGCTCATAAGTTGATTTAGCCGTTTGACCTGCTGCTCTGCTGTTAATAAGAAGCATCTTCATTCAGTAACAGTCAGTCTGTGTCAGTAATGTTACAGATTCATGGACTAAATTCATCTCCAGTCCACTTAGAATGGACACATTTATAAAAAGCTAAGCTAACGTAGCATTACCACGGTAACGTTACTTTCAGTCGGCCACTTTTCCTGCTGCTATCAGAAGGAACGACTCGGTTCCAGGATTAACGTCCATCTAAATCTTCCTCTAGATGTTCAAGTTAAAACAACGTGATCCCACGTTTCAGCTTCTCCTCTCGAGATAAACCAAGCAAGTCAGCAGGTAGCTGTGCTAATGCTAATGCTAATGCTAATGCTAATGCTAATATTACTGAGTAGTCTGTTGGATTACTTCCAAACTGTAAAACATAGTCGCTGTGACGTCACCCGTTGGATTGCGAACTGCTGTTTTGAAGCCTCGAGTGTAGTGATTCGACCGTCGCCATGTTTGATTTTTGGAGCCAGAAGCCGACCATATTTGAACAAGAGGGCGGAGCCAACCATAGCGCTAGCTGCTAGCATGGTTAGCACGGTTAAAACTGATCTGCCGACTCATCGATGGGTCTTTTAATTGCAACCAAACGCTGAACAAGACGTTTTTTTTATCAACTTTAGTGAAGTGAAAACAGGCTGTGAAATAGCAGCAGCCACGCCTAAACGCCACGGTTACGTCACCTAAGCAACGCTGTCACCATGGTAGCGACTTGTCAATCACAATTTAGGGACCATAACTTACTAAATGAACATCACGCTGTACTGAAGAAGACTGTAAACTAGTGATTAAGACCATAAACTCATCAGGAAACAGTTTACTGAGCATTTTCTCACAGACTGCCGGTGGAGTAAACATCTCTTTCAACAACTTGTTCCTAAAGTGTGTTTGAAGTTGTTGGATGAGTCACTGTGCAGGTTTTTAACTTCAGTCTCTTGTAGTTTTGCTAACTCTGCTAAGTTTCTGGTAGCGAAGCCTCAAAGCGGCCATCAAGGAAATTAGAAATACATCCTGCAGGTTTCCTCTCACAGTCCAGAAACACGCGTGTCCGCTGAATCAGAGAGTCTAAAGTGGCCGTAGGTGTGAAAGGTGTGTGTGTGTGTGTGTGTGTGTGTGTGTGTGTGTGTGTGTGTGTGTGTGGCCGTGACCTGGCAAAAATGAATAAAAGGATGAAAAAAATAAAAAAGCATCTGAACTTCAGCTGCAGGCGAACGCAGTGAAGCAGCAGCAGAGCTTCAGCTGCTGGTTGTAATTCAGTTAAATTTGAATAATAAACACCGAACAGTTGACGGCAAAATAAAAACATGTGAAGCTCTGAAACACCTGAGAGTGGAGGAAGTCTCATTGTTCTTAATAAAAACAAATAAAATATAGAAATAAAATAAAATAAAATAAACAAATAAAATAAAATAAACAAATAAAATAGGATAAAAACAAATAAAATAAAATAAACAAATAAAATAGGAAAAAACAAATAAAATAAACAAATAAAATAAAATAAACAAA
>CM055847.1:2494643-2612143 GCA_029490765.1 Euthynnus affinis
CACCTAGAAATTGTTCACCTCTTCCTCTCCTCCTCTTCATCTCTTGTCCTCCTTAGCTTATAGAAATTGATCATTTTTAATTAGATAGAAAACTTGTCAACAGAGAAAACTCAGAGTAAATCTCAGAAACGTCTCAGAGCAGCTTTAAACTTTCTCGTTTAGTTGTTTTGTCCTTTATAACCTTCAAAAAGACGACTTCAACAGTTCTGGAAACAACTAATAACTAATAAACTCTCATGAAAATCTTGGATCAGGTTCCAATATGTTGATATAATTTATGTTGATGAGTCTCATGCGAGAACATTTTCTGCTCCTAAATCGTGAAGTTTGTTCCAACAGTGTCACAAACTTGTAGTGAATCTTTCAGCCTGATGAACGTCACCTGTTCCTGAGGAGCTGAACGATACCGCATCCATACAAGGAGACCAGATCAGCTCCGTCTGCGGGCGAGGTTTCATTCACAAAAAATGTTCCTAAAAGAAAGCGGCAGACACATTTATCAGTGTCGATCACAGACAGAAAGAGGGAAGGAGTCATGTGACCATCAGAGATATTAGAGGAGGGAGTATTACAGCTACAGTAGCTGCTGAAATGCTCATATTTAGGATCAGACATCAGTGTTTCTCCTCTTGGGAAGAAAGTCAGACTCAGAAATGTCCTTCATACGTTAGTCTAGGGCTGTATTTCTCTGTTTAGCATCTTCAGGCTAGGCTAACCCATCGTTGCTAACTTTGGAGCTAACCTTCACTTTTCCAGCACTTGGAGAAACAACAGACGTGACTTTTCATCATTAAACTGACACACTGTAGTCTGTGCTGTACATTTACTGCCAGACTGACAACTTACCGCTAACCTTTTCCTCTGCTCCGCTCGTATCCACCGTCACTTTCTCTGCGTCCGACTCGCTACGCAAACATACTACACAGTTACGCTCGTTTCCCAGGCAACGACACAGCGGTTCACTGACGTCCTGAACAGCTGCACAGACTCCCAAACGCTAAATATTTCTGAATGAGTGAATATTTGTTGTTAATTCTGGCATTAAAACATATTTTTTTTGGCCTGGCGGGTTCTCGTTCATATAATTGTAGGAGAAACACTGATTCAGTAAACGTTCAGTACGTTTAGTAAACGCTCAGTAACCGTTGAGAACAGTTAGACCCAGAAGTCTCCGTTAGTTTGGAAGAGTCCAAAGTTGTGAAAACAGCGGGGGTGTTTTGAATACACCCCCGCTGTTTTCACAGGTAGTTTGTTAGTCTGTCCCTCCCGCTGCAGGAAATAATGGATTAATCCTGGAAAGCTGCTGATGTAGCACTTTTCTCCTTATGAAAGTAACACAGAGATTATTCAACCAATCAGAATTTAGTCTGACGAGAGTATATCGACCAGCAGACTGCAGAACTACTTCAGAGAAAAGTCTAAGTACAAGAAAACTGATTTAATCTAAAATCTCTCGTACGTGCATCTCAACACATGAATGCTTCAGGTGTGAAGCTGCTGCAACAGTCAGATCATATTTTACTGAATGAACACTTCCTAAACAAAGTCTAAGCATATTTAAACACACCTTGGGTCTTATTTTGTTTGTTTTGTCCGTCAGCAATATAAAAAAAAATAACATTACACTCATGAAGTTAATGTCTGAGACGCATTAATCTTAAGTCAATCGGACGATCAGACATTCTGGAAACAAACTTCCAGATTAGAGAAACTCATTTTATTTACTGTAGTTGTGGGATTATTAACAGCTAGGTTCATCCCTCACAGTCATAGCAGCTCTCTCTTGAATATTATTTTAATTTTAAAGTTGCTTTTTTAACTTCTGTCTGAGAACAACAGATGGAAATTTTGCCCTTCAGGCTCATTTACAGTCATTTCTCTCTGTTGGTTAATGAGCGCCGTCCCTGCTACATAAAGTCTGTAAAAGTCTTTAATAAAACTAATTAAATTATGGCGGTGATGATGATCAATGATGCTGTTTGAAGTTTCTGTGGATAAATACAAGTCATGACGGCTGCAGCTGCAAAGATTATTCTCTTTATGGATGAATTAATCTGCAGTTGTCGTTAATTTAGAATATAAAACGTAAAAAGTGACAAAACGTGTCGCCAAACAGCAGGAAGGCTTTTTTAATCCTCTAACTAGTTAAGCCTTTCTCCTTTTTGCTGTAGCTGTTTTTTATCTTTTTTTTTTGTTTTTCTAATGTGCCAGTTGTTCTTGGAAATGTGGAGATGTAGTTTTTTTTTTTTTACCCCCCCCCCCCCCCCCGCAGACGGATCCCTGTGAGGCTCGAGCAAGACGCTGAACACGGGATTAAGAAACACTAAGACAGCAAATTGCTGATGATTCCCTCCCAAACGGCGACGCTTTATCCCCAGTTTGCTCCTCGTCAGGGAACTCTCTGTGGTAATTAACAAACATACCCTCGACCCTAAACCACTGGGGGGGTCCAGAGGAGACGGAGAACTAGTCGTCTTAGCTCAAACCCCCTTAAAACCCTCCTAACATGCAGGTAGGGGGGGGTGGGGGGGCTGATCCCTGCTGACTCAGCTCTGCTAGATTTGTTTGGCGGCGTTTAACGTGTTTATGTGACTGTTCTGTATTTATATTCAGCAGTTTTCGAGTATGACGAGTCTATTAACAGACTTTTAATCTCCTTAAACCTTCTAATGTGTTACACCTTTTAATGTCAGCGGGTCAAATTTGACCCGTGTTTGAATTCATCCAGAAACGTGTTTTATCTGCTCAGTGACTTGTTATTCAACCATAATCATAATATATAAATACTTACCTTGATATTTTATGTACTTTAGACCACATTCAACTTATAATGTACAAATTGTTTTTAGTTTAAAATATTTATCTAATTTACGATGAACAGAACAGGCAAATACATCATAAGACCATTAAAATAAGTTGAAAATAATCATTTTAATATTATTGCACTATTTTTTATAGGTGTTTATTACTATTATTTTTATTTTGTTGTATTTTGTTGTTATTCATGTTGGTTTGGCATCATTTAATATGTAATTCTCTGCATAAACGACCCATAATTACAACCGGGTCAAATTTGACCCGTAACACAACAGACTTTTTTATAAGCAAAGAAAGAAAAAAGATGTGTTTTATCAGATTCTGTAGGCCGTGGTGGAGGAAAAAATTAAAAGTATGTTTCACACGTCTAAACTTGAAAACGGGTCAAATTTGACCCGAACGCAATAGAAAGGTTAATCCTCCTCACAACAGTAACGCAGGAGATTCCTCCCGAACGATACTATCGGTTGGTTGTTTCTGGATTCTCTGTCGCTTTGTTTAATGGCTTTTAAAAAACTACAATACCCATGAGCCTCAGCTACTCTTGTTATGTAGAAGAAGCCAGTCAGAGATGCGAAAACGCTTTTAAAACAACAACTGATGAATTAATCCGTTAATTCATTTGGGCAAAAAGTTGTATTATTAGTTTCCTCAACAGCATGAGCTCTGTGATTGGTTGATGCATACACCAGTTTCAGCTAAAAAAATCAGTGTTTCTCCACCATGTTGGGCGAGCAGCGGACTTCCTGGAGGGGCTGTTAGCCGAGCTGCTGCTAACGTTTGCCCAGTTTATTTCTCTGATAACTTAAGATCCAGACGTCCAATGACTAAAATGCTTCTTGCGGCTAAAAGATCAAGTTAAAAACCAGCTAAATTTATCATGAAAATGTGGCTTCAAACTGAATAAAAGTCCATTTCTAACAGTTTGTGTGGAACAAGCACAACAAAGCCCATGTATTATCTTGTATGTGTGTAAGTTACTCTTTGCTAGACGCCATTGTAGCGGACAAACACGGTGCCGACGCATGCATCTTGTGCACTATACTCTTTGGTAGAGGAGGTATGACGCCATTGACAGGCCACCAAATGAAACGGTCCCTTACTTTGATTAAAATGACAGATTTCTCTGGGTTTGAACATTAATGTAAGAACACAACTCAACAACATATAGAACATAGGTCTAGACCTGAGTGACAACAACCTGACGGTTTCAGGAGAGAAGCTTCTGTCTGGTCTACTTGTTTTTACACATTTTAATGAGGAATTATTACAGATTAGAGCTTTAAAGTCATGGTTCATGTTTCTAGTTGTAATCTGTGTAAAGATGTATACAGTGTTCATTTTTATATATTAATATATATATATATAAACTCCTGTCTTTAACTTAACCTACGAAGCCAGCCACATGACATAATGTTGAGATTTTATTAGTGTAGTTACACATATTAATATGATTTGTGAATCATTTTTGCTTCTCAAAGACTCACAAACGTCTTTAAAAATGGTTTTCAAGTCCACAGTTTTAATAGAAACACACACAGTTTGTTTGGATAAAGATAAAAGTCGTGCGTCTCGTGTTCAGCTCCGACATGCTGCGTGTTCGTCTGAAGGTGAAAGAACGCAGCCGCAGGTTTGATGAGCTGTAAACTGAACTGAAGGTTTTATCTTCTGGACGACGGCGATGGCGGCAGCAGCGTCACCTTGGCTGTGTATGTGTGTGTGTGTGTGTGTGTGTGTGTGTGTGTGTGTGTGCGGTACATTTATGACCACAGTTTGTTGTTGAAGCTGACAGGTGTTGAAGCACCTCTGAACTTCTGCTCGGATATAAACTGGAGGTCAGACAAACACAATTACAGCATAAACACACACACACACACACACACACACACACACACACACACACTCGTTTCCTGCGTTTATTCCAGCTTGATTTGGTGTTTGCTGGAATAATCAAAGGTGGGATGGATGGAGGGTACATGAAGGAGGGAGGAAGGGTTAGATTACCACTCCTCCTCCTCCTCCTCCTCCTCGTCCTCCTCCTCGTTCCTCCTCCTCGCCGCTCTAAAGCTGATTAGGCGCCGCAGCTTTTGTCACCCGCCATGTTTCCTGGATCCTGTTTGGTCCTCCGAGTGGAAAATTTGCCGAACTAAGTGCGTCTGGTAATGAGATCAAGAGGCTTTTTTTTTTTTTTTTTTATTCCGCTGAGTTTGGTGTTTCAGTTTAGTATCACCCTGAGGTTTAGTAAACAAACACACACACACACACACACACACACACACATGGCTGAAGTTAGTGAGTAAGTGATAACGAGGGATGTGTGTTTATTTTACATTATACAGAACAGTAGCGATGATGATGATGATGATGATGATGATGATGGCTGGGTCTATTAGCAGAAAGTCAGTTTTGAATCCCAACATACCAGCAGAATATAATATAATAAGTTATCAGTTAAACATATTATCTTAATATCCTCTGCAGACATGTATGAAGACATATAAACATACTCTATATCAGACAATAAAGTGGTTTTTCCGCCTTTTTCCCCTCATTGAAAGCCAGGCGGGCTTGTAATATTATAGGGGAAACACTGGAATATTTTTAAATGTCAAAAATAACGCCAAATATTAATTCATTCATAAATCAATAGCGTTTGGGAGCCGTTGAGCAGCGCTGTCTCGAAACGGGAGTTAACGGCTGTGTCGTTGCCATGGAAACTGCAGGTCGCGTCACTCCTTAGCCAGTGAGTGGTGAAGCGAGAGAGAGAGAGAGCGTCTGAAATAACGGTTAATGCTAACGGAGCAGAGGAAACGGTTAGCAGCAGCAGTAAGTTGTCAGTCTGGCAGTAAATGTACAGTACAGACTACAGTGTGTCAGTTAATAAACGCTGCAGCTTGTCAACACCATGAAAAGTCACGTCTGTTTCCCCCAACTGCTGGAAAAGTGAAGGTTAGCTCCAAAGTTAGCAACAATGGGTTAGCCTAGCTTGACGATGCTAACCTGCTAAATAGAAAACGGAGAAATGTGTAGCAGCCTGCTAACTTTTGTTTGAAGAAGAGAGAAGAGAACAACATCCAACTGAAGGAACAAGATGTTTCTGAGTGGAGACTTACTGTAAATGATCATATTAAAGCTTAAGTTAAGGGAATTAAAATATTAACTTAAGGGAAAATATCCACAACACATAGTAGATTTAGTATAAGTCCATTTCTGCAGCAGCACAACAACAGAGTCAAAGCTGCTCTTCTTCTTCTTCTTTAACGGTAGTTATCAACCAGTTTACAGATGCATTCAAAGTTTCCTCAGAGCATCTTGAGTAGTAAAAGCTGGGTAACGTTAACAGAATCTGTTTCTCTCTGCTGCAGATCAGCGATTAACTTCAGAACCACAGAAACAAAAAGAGGAAATTTCAAAATAAAGTGTCTGTAACTCTGGATTATATCGACTGATCTTATTAGCTTCAGCTGAACTTTAGAAACGACAGCTGTGGACGCATCCAGTTCAAGTTTTCTTGTTGCAAAAACCGTTTTAAAACAAATAAAAACAGTCACAGAGGATTGTTTCCTGTTTGTTTGTACTTCATAACGGATTAATTTGTAGTTTATGGTGTTTAAACATCACTAGTTGGTTAGTTGCTGTTTCTAATGAACATATTCTGGTAATAAGCGTCTGTACATAAAGTTAAACACCATTTAACAAATATTAAACTGCAACGCTCCATTCTTTGTGAATTACAAGAGGAATCTCTCTCTTTGTGTTTGTTTACAGCGTCGTGATCTTCAGGGTCTGAATTATTCCAGCTAATCACCACTTTAATGTCACATCAATATTATATTAAAGCTTTAATCTGCCGTCAGTGACGCTGGTATGGATTTCCACTGCAGCCTCACGGCCAGACAAAACCATGTTTTACATTTTTAAACAGCTTAGACGTGTTCATCTTTCTTTTTTATTATGTAGTTTAACGTCTGACTCGTACCGGGCTTCACGTCTCTCTGGACTGAAGACAGGAAGTGACATCACATCTCTCTCTCTCTATGAGGCCGCCGCGACATGCGATATATGTTCTCTAATGCGGGTTTCGTGTTGCGGTGAAACTTCCTCCTCCGTGTGATGAGTTTTAGTCCTTCAGAGTGTCGACCTGCAGCCTCTACTCAGGGACGACTTTCCCCTCCGGTCCACCTCACGAGGAGCACAGCTCTGACCTTAATCTCAATTTTAGGCCTCCTGCTAGGCTGCGAATTAAATCAGCCCTATCCCCCTGTGTGTGTGTGTGTGTGTGTGTGTGTGTGTGTGTGTGTGTGTGTGTGTGTGTGTGGTAAGAGAGGGCAACACCATATGGCCTGGCTGATCATTAGGGAGGCTGCCGGAGGCTAAAAAACCGCTGGAGTTACTCCCCTTACACACATTTACACACACACACTCAGCTGCTCGGCGAGTGTCACGACGGATCGTGCTCAGAGGCTGTGACGGACCAGTGCACTTAAGCTTTTCCTAACACACACACACGTATATACACACACACACACATGCACGTACTCTCTCCAGTGTCATAATGAAGGTCTCCACAGATGGTGTTTGTCTCTTAAAGTCTCCTTGGTGCCTGTAAACAGAAAAGCAGGCCGAACCCCAGACAGATCTCGCTCTCTGAACATGCATCTGTGTGTGTGTGTGTGTGTGTGTGTGTGTGTGTGTGTGTGTGTGTGTACCAGGTCTGCATGTATGTAAAAGTATTTCTAAGTATTCCTTCACTTCACCAGAAAAAGTAGGAAAGAAAAACAGCAGTAAAAAGAGGAGAGGAGTTCAGGTTTTTACACATTATAATCTCATTAACTATTTAAATTTGCAGCAGAGACACAAAAACACAGATTTCAGCTCGTTCTTCTGCCGTCAGTCGGCCTGCTGTGATTGGTCGATGCTTCTGAACACTTCATATAACTTTCCAAGAAATAAGGAAACACACACAGTGACAGCAGGAAGTCTCATGAATCTCCAGACTGCAGCGGTTCTTCCTGGTTTGGTCGATGTTAGCGGCGTTTGTCGGAGCGGTTGAAGCGTCTGTAGAGGAAACGGATCCTCTTCTTCTTCCCGATCGACTTTGTTGAACGTAATATTCACGTTCTGTGTGAAAGTCTTCACAACACAAACACAACAGTTCAAAAACATATCGATGTGCGAATTAATTGCACAAAAAGACGCCAAAATATGGCCTCTAGAGCAGCAGCTGAGACGTTTACGACAACAAAGTGGTTAAATAAACTCCATAATATCAAACACACACATCTGAAATCTCCATAGAAGAACATAAACTGTATAAAATATAATATTCTTCACTTCAGAAACACAGAATGAAGTTTGAAAACGTGCTGCTGGATCCAAACAAGTCAGTGTTAAAGGATCAGACTTGATTTTTTTTATTGTTTATGTTTTTGTTATTGTCAGCATGGCCTCTATGAATCTCTGCAAAAGAAAATAACACAGAAGACAAAGAACTTTAAAATGATCATTTAAGCGTCCTTATTTGGCTAAATGACGTTGTGCGTCCTAAAAGTTCGCTGTTAAACGTTGCAGCGATTGGTTGGAAAACAAACAGCAGCAAACACGTCTTCAGTCTGAAGCGCTCCGACTGACTCCTGTTACAAAAAACATCAGTTTCTCTCTAGAAATACAGAGTCAGTCACTGAATTCAACGAGTCGTTGTGGTTTTAATCACTAAATTATCACAGTGACGAGACTACGGAGGCCCTGAAGTGCAAATCACAACAACAAATAGGAAAACACGACGACATTAACTTCTACTGGAAAAGGTAGAAACTATAGCTCGTCTCTTATTGGTTACTGTCGGTCTTTTTAACCAGGAAACGTGTTAAACGCCTTCATTTATACATGAATGTATAATAAGAGCTCTTATAATACATCCATGGTGTTCTGTTCCAACTGGTTTCCATACAGAACAGCAGCAGCTTGTTTTCTGCCTTTATCAGCACACTTCATCACACATACATCAACATATAACTCACAATTATCAAGTCGCATCTCAGATCTACTGCGGCGAATATGAGCACATATAAGTGACCATCATATATATATATATGTATAGTGATTTGTTGTTGTGATGTGCACTTCAGGGCCGCCGTAGGAGAATAGTTGTGCTGAACGTCACACCAAAGCCGTAATTTAAGCAAAGCAAGAAGAAAGGAGGAGAGGAGAAGACAACAAGATGGAAAAAGCAAAATAAAAGGAAACGGTAGAAAAGAAATAAGAGCAAAGAGAGAAGAAAGAGGAGTTCAGGAGAGGACGAGAGAAACAGTCGAGGAGGAACGAGGAGAGAAAAGGAAGGAAAGCAAGGAGGAGAGAGAGAGAGGGAGAGGGAGGAAGAAGATCAAGGTGAAAGGAAGTGAGAGGAGGAAGTCAGATGGCGAGGAGAAAGCCGAGGAAAATCGAGCAATGTGATTTGAGAGAGGAGGTGAGGGAGGAAAGTGAAGCGTCTAATGAGCTCCACGGTGAGAAAGAGACGCCTGTTTTCTACCAAATATCTGATTTGCTGTCCACTCAGGTCACCGACGTGTCCGTCCACTGCCAATCAGACGCTTGTTTTCCTGAAAGCAGCTCAAATATCAATCTTCTGTTTCTGCTCTCTACCAGCTCCTGAGGGAAATATCTGGCTCTTTAGCTGCTAAATGCTCCACTATGTTCACCAGCAGGTAGTGTACAGCGGCTTCTTCTCTCTGAAAACGACGCTATGAGAGCCGCTGAGAGTGAACCAGACAGATAAACAATGAGCTGAAACTCACTATATTCTCTGTATGTTCATCACTACGAGCCAATAACACTGAGGAGTTATAGAAATATAGATTAAAGCAGCTTTAACAGAGAAAGTTCACAAATAGTAAATGTTTGAACTCAATCAACCGAACAAGAAATGTTCCTAAAATCAGCAACATGTTGGTTCAAATCAATAATCATGTGATCAAAGAATAAATAAACAAGTTTAAAATAAACATGAACACATTTCATTCATAATTTCCAACAACAACTTTCATTATTAATTATTATTTTATGGATTAATTAATTAGTTTGGTTCATTAAATGTTAGAAAACGGTGAAAAATGTCGATCAGCGTTTCCCAAAAAGTCCAACATGACGTCATCAAATATCTTCTCATGTCCACAAATCAAAGATCTTCAGTTTACTGTCATTTGAGAAGCTGGAAGAAGATTTCTAGCTTCATTTTTTCCTTTTAAAAAAACGTCTCAAAACAGTTAATTGATCATCAGAACAGCTGCATTTGATTAATTTTCTGTCGGTCGACTAATAAATGAATCATCGCGGCTCCGTTTGACACGAGTTCAGGTTGTAAACGTTTACAGAAGTGAATTCTTTGTGATGTTTTTGGTGTAAATACAATCTAAAAACGTTGTTATAATGAAAAATATTGATTATAGCCTCAAACAGACCGCTGCAGAGCGACTACCTGATACCTTTCAGCTCGTTTCCCTCCCGCCGTCGACCTCCGGCTCACCTATAAACCCGTCCTAACCTCCGCTTCCTCCCCTTCCAGGTGCGAACGCCAAGCTGCGCTACCAGATCACGGCGGGGAACAACATGGGCGCCTTCGACGTGGAGCCCGAGGTGGGCACCATCTTCGTGGCTCAGCCGCTGGACTACGAGATGGAGCAGCGCTACGAGCTGCGGCTGGTCGCCTCCGACGGGAAGTGGGAGAACGAGACGCTGGTGGTGGTTCAGGTGGTCAACCGCAACGACGAGGCGCCCGTCTTCACTCAGACGGAGTATCACGCCGCCGTGACCGAGGAGCTGACGGAGCTGCCTGTTTTCATCCTGGAGGTCAGTGAGCTGCAGCGTCTGGGGCAGGAAACAGAAACAGGTTTAATAATCTGATTTATCCTGCAGCAGGTGGAATATTTGTTCATCCAGATGTTAGACGAGAACAACACTGTAGATTTTAGTCTTATAGATGACATTAAATTAAAATTACATGCCAGAACTAGACTGAAACGTCTCAACAAGTGTTAATTTACGTATTACTTTATTAACTAGAAATGTTCATCTTATTTCAGAGAGACTAAAACTATAATGTTTATTCCTGCTGTCAGATAAATAACATTAACAGACACATGAACCCGTCAGATTACTGATAAAACAATAAGGAAACTAAAAGATTGATGATAAATTCAGACAAATAACAGTTTTTAGTTGTTCAGGTTGTTGCTTTTCTCTGTTTTATATTGTTGTAAACTGAATATTTGGATTTTTGTTCGGACGTAACAGGACGTTTGAAGACGTTGCCATGGTGAAACTTGTGATCAGCTGATAATTAGAGGAGGGAATCTTTGGGAATCTCACGGCTGGGTTCAGGTTCTTGGTGTCTGATTGGATTGAATGAACAGAAAAAGGAGGAGGAGGGATAGTTTTTAGTCTCTTCCTCCTGAACACTGTGTGCCAAACTGCTGTCCTCGGCTCACTGAAACATAACTGACAGTTGAGAGACAGTTAAATAATCTTGATGAAGATCGCTGTCAGCAGATAAAGGCGGAGTGAGAGAACAAGGCGTTTTTTAATTACGCTCAGTAACCGTTGAGAACAGTTAGACCCAGAAGTCTCCGTTAGTTTGGAAGAGTCCAAAGTTGTGAAAACAGCGGGGGTGTTTTGAATACACCCCCGCTGTTTTCACAGGTAGTTTGTTAGTCTGCCCCCCCACTGCAGGAAATAATGGATTAATCCTGGAAAGCTGTTGATGTAGCACTTTTCTCCTTATGAAAGTAACACGGAGATTATTCAACCAATCAGAATTTAGTCTGACGAGAGCATATCGACCAGCAGCCTTAAAAATAACATCATATTTACAGAAATGATTTACAGGCTCACCTTTAAGGAAAGTTTCAGTTTATTATAATTTTCATAGTTTTCGTCGTCAAGTTAAATAAAAAACTATTTTTAACGTTGGCTTTTTAAGTCCGGCTAAAATTTAAACCTGTTTTAATAAAAGAACAGGAAGTTGAGATAAACTGATGCTGTAGCCGCTCTGTGACCCTGCGCAGCGAGGAGGAGGCGAGGATAGCACAGTAGATGTTTTTAACCGCTCAGCTAAATGTGTTTAACTCTAAACGCCGATCAGATCTCCGTCCGGTCCAGACGAAACCGTTTAAAACGTAAAACACGAGAAAGTCACACCTGAAAATGTCAAAGTTTATATGAACAACATGTGAAAAACGCGTCGGGTTTAACGCATCTAATAGTATCGGTTACGCTTCGGAGGGGGATTAGCCTGCGGCGACGTCTCAGCCAGGATCCGGTGACTGAACACATCACACAGAGGTTCAACTTCACCTGAAACCTCCTGACAGGAAGCAACCCGTCATCTGAAAAGTTGCCTCAGAAAGTGAGAATGGCCCTCCTCCTCCTCCTTCCTCCTCCTTCCTCCTCCTCCTCCTTCTTCTTCTGTGGCTTTCATCTGCCTTTCGTCACACCTATCTCCGGTAATTCACAGTAATGTGCATGTGCCGCCGAGCTAAATCAGATTAAAAAGAAGTTGGAAGCGCGTCGGGAGAAGGAGAGAGGGCAGGGAAGTAATCCGTGTGTCACCGAGACCCTCAGCCACGGGCCCCTTGCTCCCCCCCCCCCCCTCCCTCCTCCCTCCTCCTCGCCTGCTGGAATTGATTTGATGTGCACTCGGTTCCTCTCTAACGCTCTCAATAGTTTTTTCCCCGGCGCGGCGGCGAACTCCAGCCCCTCCCGGACTGAACGCACGCCGCTCTCAGCCCCGCGTATTAATACAATTCAGCAGATAGCGAACGGAGGGGAAAATCCAATTTGAAATGAATATTTTTTGACTTCACCTGCGCGGCAGCCTCCTCTGTGGCACCGCGACTTCTCATCTTCAATATTGTCTACCTGTATCACATTGTCAGGAAATGCAAAGAGCCAACAGAGAGGTGGGGGGGAGGAGGGAGGAAGAGAGGGGGGAGGAGGGAGGGAGGGAAACTTCAAAGGCTTCTGTAAACAAACCCTCTGGTGAGAAAAGAGGAGAAGAAAGGGTAAAAGTGTACTTTTTTTTCTTGCTTTTGTTGGTGTCTATTAACTTTTAATTGCAATGTGTGTCGCAGTGACAGATGTGAGAGCTCGTGTCGCCGCCGCCACCACCGCCGCCGCCCGCTCCTGTCCCCTCGTTCAGAGAGATAGCAGGAAGGCAGGTTAATTAAGCAAACAGGACAAAGCAACAGAGAAAATGTTTATTCCTGTGTTGCAGAGTCCCCCGTTTGCAGGGGGATCAGCTCCCCCGCTCGCGTCCTATTCGCCGGGCTTAACGTTTATACATAATGAATGAAGCGTTAAAACCGTTTGATAAGAAACACTTTGGTGAAAATAGAACGTAAGCGACACTTCCTTCCCTTTTTTAAAGAAGAAGTGAAAAGTCAACCAGCTTCAATAAACATGACAGACAGCGACCTTGTTTCATTTCTCGTAGAAAGAAACACGTTTTATTACCATGAAACTGTTTTATGGTGATTGTTTTTTACATGCTGGTTGTTTAAAAACCTGCACAAGTTGTAATAAATGTTTAATTTTGTCGACTTAGCAATTACATACTGTTGTAGGTACCTGATGTCTGATGTCTTAAAGCTGAAAGTGTTTATTGAAGCACTTGACGATGGCGTCTCTTTCCGTTCTGTCCTCTGAAGGTCTTCGTCTTTATCAGCCTACAGTATGATCAATTAGTCTGATTGGTGACAGTTTAAGTCACGTTGCATTGAGCTTCAGCACTTTTGGTTTGAATGTGAATATCTGTGCTGTTTAGGAAAGCCTCCTCTGACCTTGGTAACCATGGCGATGCTGATGTACCGTCTATCAGAGAGGTTTCTGCTTTTCCCCAAAACATCACAGACAGCTGAAGTCTCAAGGAGAAAATATCTCCTTCCTGATTAAGAATTACGTCGCGACCTCAAGGCCAAGTTTGACCCAACGAAAAGATGGAAAACTCCTTAACGTATACAACTTCTTGCAGTTTTCTGTTGTAATTTTAAACAGTTTTTTATTAGTTTTCAGTGTTTAAATGGAGAAAAGGAAAGACTTGTTTCATAAACAACAGCCAGGCAAAAAGATATGAAAGAAGAAATATAGAATAAAACAGTAAAATACAAATTTAAAGGTTAGAAAACTATTGAAGAACAAGTTTTAAGACGTAGTTTTAAAGGTAGCGTGACTCTGAACAAGACTTAAATCTTCTTGAACTCAACAAAAACTCAACAAAATGCTGATTTTCCATTTTTAATTTGGACTCGGACAGTTATCGACCACCAGAGAGTTCATGCAGCAACGTCTGATGTTTTTCAGGTTTCAGCCACCGATCCGGACCAGGAAGCTGACCAGACCGCCCTGCGCTACACCCTCCACGGTCAGGGTGCCGGCGGTGAGTTCACCATCAATGAACGCACCGGGAGAATCTACGCCCAGCGGCGCCTGGACCGCGAGGAGCGGCCAGCCTGGAGGTTCCTCGTCCTCGCCACGGATGAAGGAGGGGCGGGACTCACTGGGTTCGCCGATGTGCTGCTAGAAGTCCGAGACGTCAACGACAACGCGCCCTTCTTCCCGTGTCCGGCGCTGGAGGTGGACGGCTGTTTCGTCGGCCACGTGCCGGAAAATTCCCCCGCCGACACCTCCGTCATGGAGATGCGCGCCATGGACCTGGATGACCCCAACGAGGGCAAGAACGCCATGCTGACCTACAGCATCATCAAGAACGTCCGCAACGAGATCAACCTCAACCTGTTCTCCATCAACGCCACCACGGGGACCATCTACACGGTGCTGCGCTCGCTGGACCGCGAGGTGGAGGAGCGGTATCTGGTGGTGGTGGAGGCCAGGGATGGAGGGGGTTTGGCGGGGACGGGGACCGCCACCATCATGGTTTCAGACGTCAACGACCATCCACCCGTCTTCACGCAGAGGGTCTACACCACTCAGGTGAGTCGACTCTCTAAAACGAACATCTGATCTTCTAAAACATCTTCAGAGTTTTAATAATACTGAAAACATTTGGTGTCTATCAGGTAACAGAAGACCTGGAGGTGAACAGCGAGGTTCTCGTAGTTTCCGCCACAGACGGCGACCAGGACGAGAACGCCGTGGTGACCTTTAGCATCGTAGGAGGTGACGAAGACAGGAAGTTCTTCGTGGAGACGGACAAGGTGAACCGACGTGGCGTGATCAAACTAAAGAAGAAGGTCGACTTCGAGAAGCCCCACGAGAGGACTTTCAATCTGACCGTGAAGGCCGAGGACGCCGACTTCTTCAGCCTGGCCTACTGTTTGGTTCAGGTGGAGGACGCCAACGACCACGCCCCCGTCTTCTTCCCGCAGTTCTACGAGTCGCCGGCCATGTCCGAAGACGTACCCGTGGGGACTATCGTCACTCAGGTTACCGCTTCTGACCTAGACTCGGGACAAAATGGCCGTTTTTCTTACAGCATCTCCAGAGAGTCCGACCCCTACGGCCAGTTCCTGGTGGACCAGTCCGGCTGGGTGGTGGTGGCCGACTCTCTGGACAGGGAGAAGATCTCGCAGCACAGGATCATGGTCCTGGCTACAGACGCCGGGACTCCCGCCTTGACCGGCACCGCCATCGTCATGGTAACCGTACTGGACATTAACGACAACGGGCCGGAGTTCGAGGTCCCCTATAAGCCGGTCGTTTGGGAGAACACGCCGGCGCCGCAGGCGGTGCGGATGAACGACACCTCCCTCCTGCTCCACGCCACGGACCGCGACACCTCCACCAACGGCGGCCCGTTCTCCATCCGGCTCCTCATGCTCACGTCGGACGCCACCAACTTCAACTTGACGGACTTTCGGAACGGCAGCGCGGCCGTCACGGCTCTACGGACCTTCGACCGCGAGCGGCAGAAGGAGTACCGCCTCCCGGTCCTCATGATTGACAGCGGCTCTCCGCCAATGAGCTCCACCAGCACGCTGACGGTCGTCATCGGCGACAGGAACGACCACCCCCACTCGCCGGGACACACCAACTTCATCGTCTACAGTTATGAGGGTAAGTTCTTCTGTCCTCCGTCACTAAATCATAGAAAACAATCACCATTTTACATATTTGGGGAATTCTGCTGTAATATGATGATATTTTTCTCTTTATTGGTGACAATAGTAATTAAATCCCTTTTTTATGATGCATTGTGGGAAACATTGAGTCCAAAATGGGATCAGAATACGGGAGTCATCAGGTTGTCATTTAAATTTATGTTTTTTTGCATGAAGTCGACCCTGAAGTGATCGTTTGTGAAATTAAACGGTGAAATAGTTGTTAGGCGGCAAAAATACACTTGATATACAACAATAAGAGACATCAATCTGCCTGTTTTCTATAACAGGACATCTCATATTTTTAGCCCTGATTAGATTTAAAGACAAAAAGAGAAGCTGTGTTCACTTTAAAACACATTTAAAGTGTGTTTGCAGTAACTCATGGATGGAAAAGCATGAAGTCTTAGTTCAGGTTCGACTTAATTTGACATTTGTATCATGAAATGCTTTGGGACAGCAGCACAGGAGCAGAAACTGCTTTATATCAGGGATTTACAACAGATAAAGGAACCAGAGTATAAATAAATATTAGTTAGATAGAATAGAGTCGTTAGATTTTATATATATCCAGTATAAATGAACACAGTAACACAAGTAGTGCAAAGACGAGTGAATGAATATACACTTATTCAGAACTTTAGAAGTAGTTTAACTCTTAACAGGAACTATGTTTGAGGTTTTCTTATGTATAATTTTAAAAGAGGCTCATAAACCAATCAGCCATGACCATGACGTACACAGAGAAGTAAAACAATCTCTGCTTATTAACCACGTTGAAAACACTCAGAAAGACAGTTGGATGGATTTCAGATGAAACCAAAAACTTTTTATTGTCCACCACTAACTTCTACAAAAATTTACCATTTGATACATTTCACTATTCAAAAACAAACAGCGTACTTGCGGCTAACGCACGAGCGTTTGTGAACGACGATCGTTGGCGAAACGCGACGCTGCTTCAAACTTTTGCGAATAAGCAGCGTTCACGAATCACTCCGGTGAAAACAGGCCTCAGGCTCTTTGGTTCGGTTCGGTTTGGTGAACGGATCAAAGAGAAACTGCAGCAAAAAGCCTGAAATGATTCTGTTTTTTGTTTCAGTTGACTTTCATTTAACCAGGAACAACCTTCTACTTTCTACTCCAAGGTAGAAGATGAAGGTAAACTGCCTTCAATAAACTGGATATCTGACACATTTACAGTCTTTTTAGCATCAAATTCTCCTCTTTGTGTTTCCCTGTTGAGCTGCAGGTGGAAGTATAGAAACAAAAAGAGGGACTTTGCCACTAAAAAGACTGTAACGTTGAAAGATATCTACTGGATTTGACTCATTTGGACGCTGAAGCTTCATATTAGCTTCACATAAACTTTTAAAAACATCAATTCATCGCAGCTGTAGACGTAGAAGAGAACATTCGTCGTCCTCGGAGGTCACCAGACCAGTTTTTCCAGGATTTTCCAGGACCTGGTCTTCTCTAACCTTCAGGTCCCTCCTCCCCCGGTGTCCCTCCCATCCCACCAACTCTCCGAGCAGCTCCTGTGCTCATGTTGTTAAGGCTGCACTTGTCACAGTCGACTGCTCGCAGCCTCCCGCTCCAGCCCACATCACTTATTTAGCGTTTCATACCATCTGTCAGCCTGCTGTAATTTGCTGGAAAAAAAAAAAAGAACGAAGGTTTTTCTGTAATGTATTTTTAGTGGATTCCCTCTCCGGGGCCTTTCCACATGAAAGTACATTAACCCACTAATACGACTCCATCACGTAGCTCGACAACATTGCCATGAAGCAAACAATTAACTCCCAGTTTAAGTCCCAGTTTTGACGGGCCCATAAACAGGAGCCGTTTTTAAAAAGGCAGCTGATTTCACGGTTAAAAGAGATTACAGCGCTGCGTTCGTCTTTTTTTGGAAGAGAGAGGGAATAGAGACGAGGAGGAGGGGTGTAACACAGCGCGAGAGGTTCTAATGTGTGCACGTCTTCCTGCTGTGCTGTCAAACCATGACCGTGCGTGCCAATGAGGCGTCGCCTGTCACTTTATCTCCTTCAAGAAGCCTCCACTTTCTTTCCCTTCACTCCTAATATTTGGGTTGTACCACAGGGATCCAGCTGCACTCAAAACTAATTCCCTTCAAAGCGAATGCATTTTTTTTTTTGACTTTTTCTTCTTCTGTGTCTCCTGACAGGTATTCTCCCGACAACGCTACTCGGACAAGTTCAATCCCCCGACCTTGATGACTGGAGCGAGAAGGTGTACCGATTTGAAGGCAAACCGTCCAGGTACTTTGATCCGCTGTGGTTGTGCAGTAAGAGGAGGAGAGAGAGGTAGAAGTAGACATGACAAAGTGAGAGTTTAGCATGTACAGTAAGTGTTGAGATAGACTGGCTGGAAAGAGAGGCTGAGATCTGACAAAGAGAGGCGAGGAGAAGTATAAAGTAGTTGGAGGCAGCAGAGGACTGAAACTAAGTATATATACTCAAATACTACACATAAGTCCAATTTTGAAGTATTTTATTTGGGTATTTCCATTTTAAACAACAAACTTATACTCTTCAACGTCTCAGAATGAAATATTGTACTTTTTACTCCACTACATTCATTTAGTTTCCTTTTCAGATAAAGACTATACATGTAAAACATCTTATGTCCTGTGCATGAACACAAACTGTCACTCATTGAGCCAAGATTCAGACGTTTAGCAGGTTCTTACCATGACCCAAATTACCGGCAGAGGTCTCCTCCTCTCCAAAAACAAACATACTTGTGGTTTAAAATAGTTAAAATACTAATTAAAGCAGTTTCAGCTAAAAAAATCAGTGTTTCTCCACCATGTTGGGCGAGCAGCGGACTTCCTGGAGGGGCTGTTAGCCGAGCTGCTGCTAACGTTTGCCCAGTTTATTTCTCTGATAACTTAAGATCCAGACGTCCAATGACTAAAATCCTTCTTGCGGCTAAAAGATCAAGTTAAAAACCAGCTAAATTTATCATGAAAATATGGCTTCAAACTGAATAAAAGTCCATTTCTAACAGTTTGTGTGGAACAAGCACAACAAAGCCCATGTATTATCTTGTATGTGTGGAAGTTACTCTTTGCTAGACGCCATTGTAGCGGACAAACACGGCGCCGACGCATGCATCTTGTGCACTATACTCTTTGGTAGAGGAGGTATGACGCCATTGACAGGCCACCAAATGAAACGGTCCGTTACTTTGATTAAAATGACAGATTTCTCTGGGTTTGAAAACTGTTGGAAACATTTGGGATAATGTAAGAACACAACTCAACAACATATAGAACATAGGTCTAGTTGTTTTTACACATGTGGAATAATAAAATAATAGTTCAACATGTTGTGAAATCTTCTCGTTGTTCGGACTGATTCTTCACTCACAGACAGCAGCCAGTTAGCTTAGCTTAGCATAAAGACTGGAAACAGAGGGAAACAGTTAGCCTGCACTGATTAACATGTTACATCTCATTTGTTTAATTTGGTCAAAAAAAGCTTTAAAGTGGTGAATTCTCTGTTGCAAAAACCGAAAACTATTAATCAGATGGGAGGGGTTGGACTTCAGAGCTGAGGCCAGAGAAAAATGGATTTATAATCCAATCAGATGTGTTCAGGTTTTAAATGTGAAGTTCAATCATCAATGAACTTTTCTCTAAAATGAGCAGAGTGACTTTGTCGTGTTGTTGTGGCTGTTTGGTAGAGGAGGTATGGCGAAAGTAATGAAACCAGCAGGTGAAGGTTTTTGGGGCGATCTTAACAACAAACACACACACAGCAGATCAGTGAAGAGTTGGAGCTAAAAGCAGAAAAGATTCCCTGATATAAAGTGCCCCCCCCCCCATAGAGAGAGAGAGAGAGAGAGAGAGAGAAAAGAGAGCTGCACAGGAGCTGACAGATTTAAAACAGAGAGGGAAAGACAGTACAAAGGTGCAGCGTGACAAAAAAGGAGAAAAGGGAAATTGGGACAGAAGAAACAGGCAGTTTGAAGGCGAGAAACAAAAGAAAGAGTGTAAGAGAATGAAAGAGCTACAGGACGGGGAGTAGAGAGAGAGAGAGAGAGGTGGATCTGACTTGTCAGGAACAGTGCTATTAATACTTCATAACCAGCGGTATTGAAAATTCCCAGTGAAGCACGGCGAGGGCGCGCTCCGTTTTTTTGTTTGATGAGGCGAGGCTTCATGCGGACGCGTTGAAAGGAGAGCCTGATTGCGCTCGCTGCCTGCCTGCCGCCGCCACCCTCCTGCTCTTCTAACGAGATACCTGTGAAGAAAGAAAGAAAGAAAGAAAGGAAGGAAGAGGACGAGAGACGACAAGAAACGGTCCGAGAACAAAGGAAGCGCCACAGAAAGAGAGAGAGAGAGAATTATCATAGATACTCCTGAACCTCCGCCGCCGCCACCGCCGCTCATCAAACCAGCAGGCAGCAATTTGTTCACCGTATAGATTATGTTTAGGTTGTTATTTACATGTAGAAGAAGAAGAAGGAAAAATAAAGAGGTGGTACAAAGTGTCACTTCACAGGAAATGAAACAAACAGAGTAGAAAGAGAAGAAGAAGAAGAGGAAGCCTCATTTGTTTGGAAGTTGATCTCTACGTTAAATCTTTTGTTGTTGTTGTTGTGTGTCGGTGACATAAATAAAGAGGAAAGTGTGTAACAGCCTCCCAGCAGCAGCAGCAGCAGCGGCGGCTTCGATGCCGAACTGACTGACCGCCATGTTTTTTTTTTTTTGGCCTCGGTTCAGTCACGGTTAATTAATCCGTCTGGTTTGAGCTCTGAAGGTCGCTCCGCCGCGCTGCGCTGCGCCCCGAGGAGGTTAAACACTTACATGAGCCTCCGTGGCACGCAGTCAGGAGGACTCGGGTTGTTCGGAGGGCCGCAGACGCACTCCAGAGAGTCAAAAACCCTCCTCCTCCTCGCTCCCTCGCCCCCCCCAAAAAAACACGGATCCATGCCGGACCTCAGACCGCCATCTGGTCTGAGCTTGATCTTAGAAATCCCCTCTGAGTCAGACTTTGCTCAGATTTAAGATCTCATGGAAAAATACATGAATATGAGCATCAGAGCATCAGCAGCCCAGACTGTTGGGAGCAGGAGGAGCAGGAGGAGCAGGAGGAGCAGGAGGAGCCGCCGCTGTTTAAACTCAGACACACAAACTGAAGGGAGTTTATTTAACCTTTTATTTAAACAAGACGACTGTTGAGATGCTTCGTCTGTTTAACAAAGGAGGCTTTGAAGAACAACATCTGAAAGACGTGAGAAAACAATTAAATTCCTCATTAAACTTGTTTTTTTTTGTCTGAAGGCAGCGATTCAAGACAAAGTTGATCTTGTTTTGGTGGTTTGGTTCATCTGGAGGATGGATGCTCCACGTTTACATCATTATAAACTAGAATATGAAATAAATAAATACGCTTTCTTATCAAGAGTTAAACGAGAAGTTAGATGTTAAAACCAGCTGAAAAACCTCCAACTTAAATGAACACTGTTGCCAAAACATCAAGGATCAAACAGTTCATTAAATAAATGGAGAAAAAAATCAATTAATTAATAAAAAAGAAAAAGAAAATGTCAGAAAACATGAAACCTGTGTTTTGTTTTTGTCTGTTTGTGGAGGGTTTTTGTTTTTTGGGGGCATGTTTATGTGAAATATTTGAGTTTGGGACGCTGAACATTTTCAGAAATGGAGCCATCACAAAAACACCTTGTGGTTGCCATGGCGACCAATTTACTTTCCGCCATAATCTAGTTATATATATATTGCGTCATATCTTCTGAACCAAACATGATAAGACAGAAACAGTGACATCTACCCTCCATGTTCTGATGGCCAACGATTACAATGACACCATGAACAACATCATAAACTGATCAGGTGGAGAGTTAACCCCTTAACATCCACACTTTTTAGAGAACTTTCTCCTATTTGGCCAAATGGAGAAGCTTATAACAGACAGACTGTACGGCTGTGATGTGATGGTGTCAGGCTTCATTTGACAGGTGACATCTTCTAGTTTCTGGAAATGTGTTTGTTTAGCATCTAAAACACAAACACAACTGTTCACAGTATCAGAATACCTCGGCTAGACTTTATAATATTATGCACGCATGTTGTGTAAAGTTTAAAAAGCTTTAATGTCCAAAATGTGACAATATGAACATCAATATAGAAGCAAAGAAGTGTTTTCTATGTAAAGATATGATGATACATCAAACAGATAAACGGTGCTGTTTATTCAAACAGAATAACGACCACATACATGCATCGCGTTACAGGAAGTAGTAAATATGAACCAATGATGTCGCTGTATTTTAACAGAAGCCCCGCCCCCTCCTCTCTCTCCTCCCTCTCTCAGGTTGTTCAGTCTCAACCAGAGCTCGGGTCAGCTCAGCATCAGGGAGGGAACTCCTCCCGGCTCGTACCGCCTGCAGGTGCGCGTGTCGGACAACACCTGGCCGGACGTCACCTCCACGGCTCAGGTGGACGTCACGGAGCTGCAGCAGGACGCCCTGAGGAACGCCGCCTCCATCCGCCTGTCCAGTGAGTCCATGACGACGACGATGATGATGATGATGATGTTTGTTGTTCACCTGTGCCGCAGTTTTAAAGGAAGCTTATAGAGTGCAGGATATTTGAATCGGTAGGCTCGTCCTGATTGGCCGGCTACGTCCAATAGAGGGCGGAGCCTGTGTGAACATTTACTATGGGTTAAAAAATCATATAAACAATCATTAAACAAAAAAATAATAATTTTAATTTGGTTTAAAGTGATTTTATATGAAAATATTTCATTTGAAATAATATATATTGTATTGAATTAGCTCATTTTTTGGTATCTCAACATTAAGACCACAGCTATGGAACATTAATTTTATTAAATCACATTATTTAGTAATTATTCTTTATGTCAAGATGTGTAATAACACTGTGTTTATATTTATTAAGCATCATATCTACACTCATATGTAGACATGGAGTCATTCTGCAAGATTTTTAGTGTAAATTAGATTTTTTTCCCTATTTTTTTAGTTTTAATACGTCAAACTTGATAAAAATCATTTTAATAACCATCTCAATCAATTCCTCAGGCCATAATTATACAGAAAAATGGGGTCATTTGTTTCTGTATGATGTCGACTTTCAATTTTTCACCAGAAATCCAAGATGGCCGCCAAACGTTGGCCGCCAAACGGACCCAGGGGACAATTTGTTTACTAAACATTGTGAAGATTAAAAAAAAGTAAAAGAAAAATATATCAGTCGGGTGCATCAAGTGCACAGCGGTTGCCATGGTAACCGTGATTGACACGGCCTTGGGCTCCATCAGCACCGACAGACCGTGAGGCATGATGGGAAAGAACTATCCATGTTCTTCTTCTACTGTCACTTCCTCCTTCTTCTTCTTCTTCTTCTTCTTCTTCTTCTTCTTCTTCTACATTTTCAAAAAGCCGTGAACTCTTCTTCTCCTCCTGCAGACCTGACGGTGGACGACTTTTTCGGCAGTGGCGGCGGCGGCGAGGAGAGCCGGTTCACTCGTTTGGGTCGAACGTTGGCCGAGCTCCTGCGGACGCCGCCGGAAAACGTCCAGATCTTCTCCGTAGGCGACGCCGGCCGGCGGGGAGAGAAGGAGCTCAACGTCTGGTTCGCCGCTCACGGCTCGCCGTACTACAAGGCGGAGAAGCTGCACGGATACGTGGCGGCAAACAAAGCCAAGGTGAGAAATTATTTTATTTTACAGTTTAAGTCAAATTAAAATCAGCTGTTTATATCAAACGTAAAGACTGAACCGGAAATTTGGAAAGACAGAAGTCTCAAAAACTGATTAACTTAAATTAGAAATTAGATTTTCTGTCTTCCTGAAACTTGAATTATTCCTTTAAGAACAGATTTTAAAGACAAACTGAGCAGTGAAAAAACAAGCGTTCATCTTTATAACCGCTCTTAGAGAAGGTTAATTACACATTAATTAAACATCACAGTCATGCGTGTAGTTCAGCAGGCTCTTAACACTTCCTGTAAACCACTTAACACTCCGTCACGTCTGAACAGCAAGTGGTTGTTCATGTGTAACACACACACACACACACACACACACACGTATACATGTATATGAATACTTCAGATCCATTAAAAGCTTGAGAGCAGCTGCTGACCTCAGAGACAGAAAGGTGGTGACGGTTAGTAAACACACAGACACTGAAATCATCCTTCTATAATACACACTAAATAATCGTCGCCATTTTTCATCGTCACCATAAACGGTAACATTTTATTTATAAAGCATGTTTCATACACAGATAGTGCTGTACAGAGAAAATAAAGCAGCACGTTACGAAGTTGAAACAACACAATATGAATATTTTAGTTTGCTTTGTGTTGCGTATTCTACACAGCACTCTATAATGTTAAATACACTGTATATTAGCGCTGAAACGATTCACCAATTCATTAGTTATCGCCAGAAGGGTCACATGATCAGTTCCTGTCAAAGCGCCAGAGGACAGATTCGGTTACACGACACGTCTCGTACTGTGACGCAACTTATTTCAAAAAGATCAATCAAAACCCAAACACGAGATTTTAAAGTATAAAAAACAGAACGAAGCACACGGAACGATTAAAAATAACTTGCAGAATAAAGACGTCTTTAATTATCTCGAGTTAAAAGGAGAAATATCGTGTCTTATTTAGAACAACAATGTCAGATAAATACAAAGTGTAAGCAGAGAGAAAATACAAATGTTGAAATTGGGTCTGCAGCCAAAAGCTGGAGCCTGAGGAGTGTAAGTCACAGCGGATAAGATTGTCAGCTGAATAACTAAACTCCAAAAAAAAAAAAAAGAAAAAGAAAGAAAGAAATACACACAGTCGGAGCGAGACAGGAAACCCTGAGGGACTCTGATGAAAACCTCTCACACCCATAAAGACAAAATGAGGGGAAAGAATCAAGATGACAAGCAGAGAAACAAGTGAATTTGGCAACAGAAAGCAAATGACAGTAAAGATTTAACAGGAGGGGAAATGACAGAGAAACACCAAAGTGCATAAATAACACTGAGGGAAATAAGAGTAAACTCATATATCTTGATGGAGGTAGACGTCAGCTGGAAGAAGGCTGCTGTCATTCTCTGAAATGTTCTATTATGTTCAAACAGAGCTCGTAACTTCAAAACAGAAAAAACAACTTCTTAGTTTGTTTGGTGTTTGTTTTTGTTCCTTGCTAGTTTTTCACTGTGTCTGTTTTTCACTCTGTGTTTAATTGTGGATCCATATTAGTGTTAATGTTTAATTTAATCTCAGTCGAATCCTTGTTTATGTTTCATTTAATTTGATGCTAATTCAATTCTAGTTTCAGATACCTTAAGTTTATATTATTTATAGTTTAATTCCAGCTAGTTTACTTTGATTCTTGCTAGTTTTTGATTCTTTTAGTTTCATGCTTGTTTAGTTTTGTTTATGTTTATTTTTTTGTTTCACACTCATTTAAATTACCATCATATAACTTTTTGTTTTGGTTAGCTTCATGCTAGTTTTGTTTAGGTAATGCTAGTTTTACCCAAGATATACTTTCAATTAGTTGTGTCAGTTTTACATTAATGTTAGTTTTAGTTTCACATGTTTATTATGTTCATTATATTTTCCTAGTTATATGCTAGTTTTAGTTTTGGTTACCTTTGAGCTACTTTTAGTTTCACGCTAGGTTTAGCTTCAGATAGACTATGCTACCTTAAGTTTACATTATTTGTAGTTTAACTCCAGCTAGTTTACTTGGATTGCTAGTTTTTGCTTGTTTAATGTTTAATGTCAGCCAGTTTTTTTGTTTTTTTTTTGTTTCATGCTCATTTCAATTACCATCATATAAATTTTAGTTTTGGTTAGCTTCATGCTAGTTTTGTTTAGGTAAAACTAGTTTATCCAAGTTCCTCTTCCAATTAGTTGTGTTTTACTTCCATGTTTAATTTTTAGTTGCATCACGCTTGTTTAGTTTCGCAATAAGTTTTGTTTCATTTGCCTTCTTGTTTGTTTGTTTTTGTTAACGCTTCATGCTAGGTTGTTTTGGTTTTATCCCAGATATAGGCCCCTTATAAATAATGGTATAGGTTCATGCTAGCTTTAGTTTTGATTACCTTGAAGCTACTTTTAGTTTCATGCTACATTTAGCTTTGGTTAGCTACCTTCAGGCTTGTTTTGGAGGTTTTCAGTTAAAGGTTCTTGGTGGTTTAGGTTAATGCTATGTTTATTTGGATGCTAGTTTTAGTTTTGTTAGCATCATGCTAGTTTGTTTCAGTAAGGTTTATCCCACTTGCTTAGTAAAGTGTCTTTAGCTTCATATTTTTAGTTTATAGCAAAGTTTTAGTGTCTTGACGGGATTTTGTCAGTGTTATGCTCATTTTAGTTTGTTAGCTTTGTTAGCTAACAAATTTTGTTGTTTTTATTCTTCCTTTTTTACTTTTATTTTTTCAGAGAAGTTTCAATGAGATCCCAGCATTCCTTTCCTTTTTCTTTAAGGTAACCTAAATGTTTTCTGTCCTCTCTTTTACCTCCGTCTCCAGCTGGAAGCCATGTTGGGCGTGTCCATCTCTCAGGTTGGCGTTGACGACTGTGTCTACACGGACTGCGGTCAGTCCGGCGGCTGCAGCAGCAAGGTTTCGTTCAGCCAGTCCCCAGTGGCTCTCAGCACCGGTAACATCTCTCTGGTGTCGCTGTCGGCCACGTCGACGGCGCGCTGCGGCTGCCGGGGCCGAGAGGCGACCCACCTGCCTTGCTCCGCCTACAGCACCAACCCCTGCCTCAACGGGGGCACCTGCCAGGACGGACCGCTGGGATACAAGTAGGTGTAAGGAGGGATTAAAGGACACTTCTGTCCATATACTGCAATATAATATATATTAGAGATGAAATGATTAGTCGATTAATGGTTGACAGAAAATTAATCATCGTTTTGAGTCAAGACAAAAATGCCCAAATTCTCTTGTTCCAGCTTCTGAAGTGTGAATATCTTCTGGTGTCTTTAACTTTCAGGAGTTTTGGGGCTATTTTGGCCGTTTTTGCCTTCATATATCACTTTAAAAAATGTTGATGCTGATGTTTGGTATCTTTTTTGTCAGCACAACATCATCTATATGACCAGACAATTATTTTTCCACTTTAACATACTTATATCATCATATTGAACCCAAAAAACACACAAAATACATAAAATCCAAACTGGAAAATTGTTATATTTTGACTGTAAGAAACACAAACATGTTCAAGGAAGCATTTTAAAGGCTGCAAATATGAACATATAACAGTAACACTGAGATTAAATCAGTCTATAAACATCTATTTACAACAAAAAGCAGATGTAACAACAGGCGTTTTTTTTACTTTTTAGCTGCGCCACTCTTCCACGAATGAATAAACATGATTTTTATATCAACGTATCTCCGTTTTTACTCGGTCTATCAACACCAAACACAAACTGGCACAGAGTTTGAAGCCAGCACTTTAGACAGAAGTTGAAGCACTTAATGTGACTTTGTTTTTACGCTACAACATCCTGAAACTGACACGTCGTGCAATTTTTATTAATCAAGGAAGTGATTAATGGATTAGTGAATAACAAAAATAATCGTTAATAGCTCTATAATATAAACTACACAGCCTGTAGGACGGCTTGCTAAAACTCTTTCCACAGCAAAACAAATTCACATAAGACTTTTTAAGGAACCGCAGGAACCCCGAAGTCTCAGGGTTATAACTATCTTTATACTCTAATTATACTTTAAATGTCTTTATAATTAGATAGATTCTCCCTGTGGCAGCTCTTTGTTTTCACCCGACATCATTGATTAGGAGCCTGAAGTCCTGAGCTGTCAGCGTCACCGTCTGAAGTTTCCCATTTGTTAACTGATTAAGTAAATATGTCCAGAAAAACCTGAGGATTTGATAAAAGATTGGGCGGATTTCTCCTCCTATATAATTTTCATCTGCGTGTACAGTAGCTGACTTTGAATTGTCACATCATTTTAATGATTTAGATATCGAACGCAACATCTCGGCTGCTAAATCTGACAGATGGTTCTTTCTTTTTTCTTTCCTCTGTTCTCAGAAAAAAAAAAAAATCCTATTAACATCAGCAAATACAGACGACCTTTAATTAACAGCGTTTCTGTCAAGGTGTCTTAGATTTCTGTCTCTCTTAGTTAATTCTGAGTAATGTTGACAGGTCAAGACGGAAACTGCTGCCGTAGCAATTAAGATCGTTCTATAGATAATATTGTAGAGTTGTAGATAGTAATTACAGCCATAAAGGCTCATAAAGACCTCCTGCACCGTGTCTGCCTTTGACAACACACATGTTAACATTACACACGCTGAATACGGTTGGTCCTGGTATTTTTAGATCATCTTTTAGTCAAAATGTAATTGTTTTAATTACATCCTGGCAGCGTGAAGAAAGTTTTAGAATAGAGCTGCAACACTCAATTAAACTATTAACCAGTTTGATAACCGTATAATCGTTTTAGTCTCCTTTTTTTTAAGCAAAAATGACTAAAATTTGCTGGTTGCAGCTTATAAAATGTGGGAAATTTGAGTTTTTCTGTGTCATATGTGATTTTTGGACTGTTGGTCAGACAAAAAGACATTTAAACATTTTATATACAAAGCAATTAATAATACAAATAATACAAATAATCATTAGTTGCAGTCCTACTTTGGAAAATGGACAGTAACATGAATTAATAATATTTAAAAAAAAACATTAACATTGTTTATTTTAGAGGGTTTTTTGGTGGCTCCAGCTGTCATAATGTGGTTGAATTAGAATACACAACAAAATTTCAATTTATTTCAATTTATATAGCACCAAATCACAACACAGAGTCATCTCAGGGCACTTTCACATGGAGCAGGTCTAGACCACGCTCTTTAATTTACAGAAAGAGAAACCCAACAGTTCCCCCCCATGAGCAAGCACATAAGAAGAAGGAGTAAAGTTAGTAACATGCATTAGTGGTAATAAAATAGATAGAGATGGAGGAGAGGAGAGAGGAGCTCAGTGCATCATGGGAAGTCCCCCGGTAGTCTAGGCCTATAGCAGCATAACTAAGGACAGTCTAGGCCTATAGCAGCAAAATTAAGGGCAGTCTAGGCCTATAGCAGCATCACTAAGGGCAGTCTAGGTCTATAGCAGCATAACTAAGGGCAGTCTAGGCCTATAGCAGCATCACTAAGGGCAGTCTAGGCCTATAGCAGCATAACTAAGGGCTGATCCAAGGCGAGCCTGGTCAGACCTAACTATAAGCTTTATCAAAGAGGAAAGTTTTAAGCCTACTCTTAAACATAGACAGGGTGTCTGCCCCTCGGACCGAATCTGGGAGATGGTTCCACAAGAGAGGAGCCTGATAGCTGAAGGCTCTGCCTCCCGTTCTACTTTTAAATACTGTAGGAACCAGTAAACCTGCATACTGGGAGACCAGTGCTCTAGTGGGGTAATATGGTACTATGAGTTCTTTCAGATATGATGGTGCTTTTAGGGCAGCCTGATAATAAAGAGTTGCAATAATCCAGCCTAGAGGAACCAAATGTGTGGATTATTTTTCCTGCATCTTGCTGGAAAAGGATATGTCTGATTTTAGCGAAATAGAATAAACACCAACATAAACTCTCTCCGTCGCTCAGGTGTGAGTGTCCTCCCATGTTCGACGGGCCCGAGTGCCAGCAGACCAAACACAGCTTCGGCGGCCAGGGTTACGCCTGGTTCCCTCCCATCATGCCTTGCTTCCAGAGCCACATCTCCCTGGAGTTCCTGGCGGAGTCGGCCAACGGGCTGCTCCTCTACGACGGGCCCCTCGGCCCCGCCCACTCTGGAGAGCAGGAGGACTTCATCGCCATAGGTGAGTGTTTAGCTGCCGTTTAAGGAACTGAAACGTTTATTTACTAAGTTATTAATAACCAAGTGGAGCCATGAAGATTAACGGCCATATTTTAACGAGCGCATGGTGCATTTAGGGTCCAAAAATGGTCGCCAGGCGCATGGTTCAAAGGGGTTTACAGTCATTTTAAACATCTTTTCAGCAGCTTATATCATTCATAACATCAACAGTTTTTAGATATTAGGCAGCCAAACCCCTGGATGTCATGAAAAATAGATTATTTCTAATAATTAGTTCAATAAACAAGTGGAAATCCATTAATAATATGTTTATATTCTACCTATTTTAACTACAAGCAGGAATTAGCAGACACATGAAGTGTTTTGTGAATCAGAATATTTTCATGGATTCAAAGAGGAAAATAAGATGAACTGTAGAGACAGACTAATTCATTTTTTAATTAAAAGGTTTTTCTGTTTTATTCTAAATACATAAATAAATTAATGTAAAGCCTTGATAGAGCGACAGACTTAATGTTTAACATCTCAAACACTCGAGACTCGACTCTGGTTTCAGTTTCAGTTCACAAGAAACTAAATTTAAATAAAAAAACTGGCGATTTCACCATCTTTACACCTGCTGCTAGTAGATAAAATGCTTAAATTACATAATAGTGACACATTTATGACATAAACCAGTGTTACTTTGGGGTTTTCTTCATCTCTTCACCACCAGAACTGATGATTATGATGCTTTTATTTTGAAAGGCTGTGATTGTGTCTCCTCTGCTGCTGCTGCTTCTGTGAGATTAGTGAAAACTTTTTTTTTTTTTAAACGCGGCACCCTTTAGCTGCTTTTACTTCCTCTTAACAAACAAACACGCTAATCTCAGAACGTGCCGCTTCTCTCGTCACAAAGAGACGAATCAATCCGCCGCCGTGACGCCGTTTCCTCAGCGGACAAAGAGCTGCACAAACTGTAATGTCAGCTCCCGGTGGTCCTGATGTGGTGTTAATGGATTAGCCTTCACATGGCCTTTTTAAAGGCTTCTTGCATAATCTTGTGGCATTAAAGTTATGTAATTATTGAACCCGGAGCTGTTTGTTTGTTTGTGTGTGTGTGTGTGTGGGAGGAGGAAAATCAAAGATGGCTGCAGCATCGATCAACCGAGAAGCATTTTTCACTTACATGTTGGATAACCATGGCTGTGAGGTTGATTGGGTCACACACACACACACACACACACACACAGAGCCGATATGTGCAGCAGTTGAGGGGATATTGGAGAGGCATTGAGCGGGTGGATCCCTGCGGTGGTTGATGGGATTCAGCAGCTTACACAGCAATAGAGCAGCGATGTCGGGTCGCAGGTTTCGGGTCATTCGGATCAACCAATCAGTGTGAATAATTCACCGCTGTCAGCTGAACACAAACATCACACAGGCAGCAACTTGCTTCCAGTTTAACTGCAGAGACGTTTAAGCTACGCTAACCGTTTCATGCATTTGAATGGAGAATGCTAACACCGTTAGCACCATACTCTGGGAGGTGTAGTTAAATAAAAACACAGATTTCAGTGGTTTAACCTGTTTTGCTTTTTAGTTGATCAGTCAAACTTTCTAACCAAGTAGAGTTTGTTTGATAGATTTCTTTTATTAGCAATTTATTTAACAACAACAACAAAACCTTTTAGTGAATCAAACGTGATCTGTACTCGCCCACACAGCCCTGAGAAATGATCTGTGAGGTTTTCTAATAGTTATGAATGTTTGTTTACATTCAGATTCATGCAGACGCTCAATGAGACGCTCAACTTTGAGATCATAAATGTGTTTTTATTATTTTAAACTACATTTCCAGAAGCTTAAAATCTGATGAGAAAACAGACTGAACTAATCTCTCATCTTCTCATCTTCTCATCCAGAGCTGAGGAACGGCGTTCCCGCTCTGAGCATCAACCACGGATCGGGAACGCTGACCCTGCAGCTCCCGCCCAAATCCACCGTCACCGACCGGCGCTGGCATCGCCTCGACATCATCAGCGACGGGAAGGTAGGACGCAAGGACGGATCATTTATTGATTTATAAATGAACCTTTTCTCTGTAAGTGTCTGACAGCAGTGTGTGTGTGTGTGTGTGTGTGTGTGTGTGTGTGTGTGTGTGTGTGTGTGTCCAGGCCGTCCAGCTGATCCTGGATCAGTGCGGCGGGACGGCGGTCAACGAGCTGGAGGGCGTCGGCGGCGACGTTCAGGAGACGGACGAGTCCGGCTGCAGAGCTTCAGGAGAAACGCCCGGAAACCAGAAGTGAGAATAAAAACAAACAAAGACGCTTCAGTCATTTCTTCTTCTACAATTTTATCCTCGTCACAACTTCCTGCTCTCCTCCTCCTCTTCCTCCTCCTCCTCCTCCTCCTCAGGTATCTGAACGTCTTCCAGCCTCTTCAGTTGGGAGGAGTGAAGGAAACGTCTCCTCACCGGCGTTACCGTAGTTTCACCGGCTGCATCCGAAACCTGCTGGTGGACAGTCAGGTAAGACCTTGAAAAACTCCAAACACTAAAACTGTTGCTCTCCTCTTATTTTATTATCTTACTTTTGCTCTATTTTTATTCTTTATTCTTCTATGTTGATTTTCTCACTATTAAAAACAACACAATAAAAAAACAATAAGATAATAATACAATAAATAAATAAAAACAATACATTTAAATTAATAATTATTTTTAGGCTTATTGTGCGCTGCTGGTCCTGAGTACAGATTTCATTTGTAAACATGTAAATAACAATAAATTAACCTGTGTTAGATAAAAAACATTAAGTCGAAAATAAATCTGCTGCTTTTAATAAATTAATTAAATATCAAACAAAAGGAAACATAACATTTAATCCAATAACACAAGAAACTTCCTCTGCAGCTCGTTTGATGCTCGTGTGTTGCTCGGATCGCCATGGCAACGCGAGTTTACAACCAAGTGTGACAGCTCATTTTGCTCCTAACGTCCAGGGCTGTTGATTGACAGGCGGATAAACCAATCAGCCGCCAGTCTGTGTCAGTAATTTGTGATGATGATGATGATGGATGTGAAGAAAAAAACAGGCCAATCATCTCCCTCCGTCTCCCTCAGGTGTACGACCTGGCGTCTCCAGGTGAGAGCGTGGACAGCGCTCCGGGCTGCAGGCTGACAGACGGCGTGTGTGTGACGGCGGCCGGCCCTTCCTGCGGCGTTCACGCCTCCTGCCTCGCCGAGTGGGGCTCCTTCAGCTGCGAGTGTCACCCGGGATACACGGGACACAAGTGTGACCGCGGTGAGAAGAAATATATAAATAAATAAATTCAGTTTCTCTCTGCAGGAAATCTTTAGTTTTTAGGTCGTGTGTGACTTCTCTTGTTGACGTTACATCCAGTGAAAGTCAACTTTTAAGACTATTAGAGGAGAATTTGATGCTAAAAACAGTTATTTTCATTATCAATTAATCCACAGATTACTTTCTCAATTAACTGATTAAACACTTGGTATATAAAATGTGAGATAATTGTTTCCTGCAGTCCCTAATGACGTCTGTAAATGTCTTGTTTTTTTCTGATCAACAGTTCAAAACTCAAAGATAGAAAGTGCTCTTTAGGTATCTATTTCGGCTGCTACGGCCGGTAGGAATGTCGTAGAGAGATGGAACCAAAACCTAATTGTTGGTCTCCTACAAACCTACAAATCATGCACTGACACTGTAGACCTAAATCCAACAGGAAATCCGCAATACCTTCATGAAAGTCTGATTTTTTTGCCAATTTTGGACTCCAAACAAAATCTATCTCCTCCTAGGGCGTTCATGTTATTGGCTTCAGACTTTCATACATCACTCACGAGACTGTGCTGAACAAATGTTACTAAAAACTTTGTAATGACTCGTACGGTTTAGATTTTATAAGCTCATCAAGTTGCTCCCAATGCATTTCAATGGGAGAGACATTCTCTGAGCATGGACTCTGTCTCATAATGACTTTCTGCCGTCTAAACTATGAGTCACACCACTTTCTAACCTGTATCAATGGATTCACGACAAAAAATCCTACAAAAATGGGATATTTCAAGAGTGATTTGGCCAAAGTCACAGGCTTTATGAAATGTTTTCCAAAAGAAAACTTCTCTCGACTCTCCAGCTGTCAGCCGGGGAGAAGGAGGCAGAAAGGGAGGAAGGCTAAACTCTGTCAGCCCAGGTCTGGAGACATCTACATGCTTCTGACACATCCAACGCTGCTTTCAGCTTTAATTTATATCTCCTCCTCTCCTCTCAGCCACCCCGGAGTTCTCCTTCGACTCGGGCAGCGTCGCTCGTTTCCAGCTCAGAGGAGGCGGCAGCTCGCGTCGCACGAACATCCAGCTGCTCCTGAGAACCAGAGCCACGACGGGAACCCTGCTCTCCGTCACGTCCCGGGAGGCCAGCGAGTACATCGTCCTAGAGGTCGGTTCACCCTTCGACCCGCCGCTAAACTACCAATTTATCAGCGTTAAACGATCCCGTCACACATATATATATATGAGATGAGATGAGTGGGAAACCACACATAGAGGTGCCATTAGAAGCGTTTTACTTTCTTGCAGGAATATTGGCAGAAAATTTAGAAAACAATAGTCAGATATCTTTACTATGAAGTCTTCTTCTTTGTAGAGAAGATAAAGGATGTTTATTAGCAAGGTTACAACTTAAGACAGAGATGTTCTGGATGAAATGGTCACTTATTATTTCTTTTCTTTCCCTCTGAGGAGAATTATGTTCCCATTCGTCTTCTTATTTAAATGTGAACAAGTTTTTTTTTTGTTTTTGTTTTTTTTGGTGTATATATATGTATGCATGTATTTGTAACTTTTTTGTTTTGTTTTTTTTTAAATCTGTTTATTTACTTATTTAATTAATTATTTTTATTATTAAATTAATTAAATTTATTTTTTAAGTGTATATTTTTATATATATATAATTTTAATAATAATTATATATATACAATTTTTAAAATATATTTTATATTTTTTAGTTTTATATATTTTTATATATTTATATATTATTCTTTGTATATTTTTACATATTTTATTTTTTAAATATTTGTACATATTTTTTAAATATTTGTATATACGTCAATATTTGTATATTTTTATTTTATTTTATTTTATTTATGTAGTAATAATGGGTTCCCATGATAATGGGTGTAGGGATGATGGAGAAGGTGAAAAACCATGAACGGACCCTTAAAGTTGCTTCATTTATACCTGTATTAATGTAAATATTTGAACAGCTGATTGTACTGTGTGACTGCACTTAAAATAAGTAAATAGTTCATATATAAACAGTTCTCAATACACAGCTGTTTATATGTTTTAAATATCAAAACTGACACTAGTTTTATATTTAGACACAATATCATGATGCATTATGGGAAAATGAGTCATTAATACAGTTTAGGAAACATTAACATGTTGGTTTTATCCTCCAGATCACGGAGGGTCACCTCTCCGTCCGCGCCAACCTCGGTGACGGCGCCCACGCCCTGCGGCTCCCCGGCCAGCGGGTGGACGTCGGGCAGTGGCTTCTGGTCAGCCTCAGTCGCCATGACAACATGTTCACCCTGCGGCTGGAGCAGGGCGGGGGGTCGCGGGAGACCCAGGCCCGGCTGGGGAGCCACAGGGAGATGGTGGTTCATCCGGCCAGCGTGATGGTCGGGAACGGACCGGACGCCACCGCCACCGCCGCCGCGGACAAGAACGACTTCCATGGTGAGACGGGATGATTTTATATTTAAAAAATAATAATAAGACATTTTTTAATCGAATGAACTAAACTTAAAGTGTGGAACTGGTTTGTTTCTTCATTATATACTATACTGTTATTATACTGTTATTATATTATTCTTAGTATATTATTATTATATTATTATTATACTGGTTACTTATGACTTCAGTCTTACAGGATTATAATTATTACAGTGATGATGGTTAATGAGGTTATAATAATAATAATTGTTTTACTTTAATTTACAGAAGCAACTAACAATTGTTTTCATTATTGATTCGTCTGCAGATTATTTTTCAATAATTTTTCATATTTCAATTATTTGATTGTTTAGTTTAAGTAGTTAAGTTATTTTGATTTTATTTTTGGGGGGGGTATATATACCTAAGTATGTATTTGTAACTTTTTGGTTTTACTTTGGGTTTTTTACTTATTTAATTAATTTATTTATTCATTTATTTTTTAATTTTTTTGTATATATATATATATATATATATTTTATATAGGGTTAGGGTGATATATTATTTTTATATATATATTTATTTTTTATATTTTTTTTATATATTAAATATTATATATACATTTTTTATATATAAATATTATATATTTTTTAATATATTAAATAATCTCTGTAGTTTGAACAAAAATTTAGGAAAAGTTGGTAGAAACAATAAACACAAACATTTTTTAGAGAATTCAGATCCAGTCCTGGTTTGTTTATTTTATTCATTATATATTATATTATTATTATTATTATATTATTAATTTATTATACTGGTTGCATAAGTTCAGTCTTACAGGATTATAATTATTACAGTGATGATGGTTTATAGTAATGATAATTGCTGTTGCTGCTGTTTTATATGCACATTTATTTTCATTATTACTGTTTTACTATTTTAATTTACTGCTGCAGATTATTTTTATTCAATTTTTCAGTGAATCATTTAGTTTAAGAAACGACCACAGTGACGACTAACCGGTCCAAAATGTTAAAATATTCAATTAACAATCACTTATGAAAACAGAGAAGCTGGAACCATCAAATATTTCACAGTTTTGGTTTAAATATGATCAAAATAATCGACTAATATGTTGCAGCTTTACTTAAATATCTTTTGAACAGTTTATTATTTTTCTTTGAGCTGAATCTTACGGATCATTGTAGTTATTAGTAGTAATAATAATATTTCTGCATTTCATTGATGACCTGAAATGGGAAACAAACACATTCAGAGGAAAACAGGTTGTTTTAATCCAAAGATTCTTTCATATATGACAGAAATGTGTTTCTTCAGCGTCTCAAAATCCACTTTTAGAATAAAATAGAGACTCAGCAGCTGTTTCTGCCTTTTTTATATCCGGCAGATTCAGGAGAAAGAATCCGTCTCTCTGTCACACTCAGCGTCTCAAAAACAGCAGCTTTTAGCTTCACACACTTTAAAACTGAACTTAAAGTGTTTCATTCATGTATTTTTATCAGCAGTAATAATAAAATCTGAACCTCTCGTTTCCTCCCGCAGGCTGCCTGAGGGACGTTCGTTTTAACGGTCAGGTCCTCCCTCTGGACGGGCAGAGCCGGGACTTGGTGACGGTGTTGGAGAGGCGCGGCGTCACGTCGGGTTGCTCCAGCGACGCCTGCAGCAGCCAGCCGTGCCGCAGCCCGCTGCGCTGCATCGACCTGTGGAGGAAACACCAGTGCAAGTAAACGACACACACACACACACACACACGTCAACACACTCTCCAGTGTTTCCTGTTATTAACTCGCCGCCGCCGTCTCCCTCCCAGGTGTCCCGGCGGTCAGGTGACGGTGACGGACGACGCCGGTCAGCAGCGTTGCATGCCGTCGCCCTGCGGATCCTCGTCCTGCCGGAACGGCGGCGTCTGCCAGGCACTGTCGCCGGACAGCTACCGGTGCCGGTGCCAGGAGGGGTTCAGGGGTCAACGCTGCGAGCTGGGGCAGGTCAAAGGTCACCGACTGGCCGCCCTCAGCCCGAGCTCCATCCTGGCCATCAGCATGTGTCTCCTCGTCTTCTTCGGTAAAACTGAACTTCACTGAACTGAACTTTTATGAACTCGGTCTCGCTCTGTGTGGTCGCCGGCCTGGTTGTCCCGTTGCCACGGCGACACACAGGCATCTCTCTGTTCTCACTTTGTTTTTAGTAAAACAGAAGAATTGTCTGGTTAGTCTGAGCAGCGATCGCCAAGCAGAGAGACTAAACAGAAAAACACAGCGTGAATAATGAAGGAAGTCTACGAGCCAAACAGGGAGATAAACAAACAAACAACAAACAAACACAAAGATGAGCAGCAGTGAAAAAACAAAAAGCAGGTTTTATTCTGCTGTTTGTTGACTGACTGACACACAAGTTAAATAACTTTTACACACTGATGAAAAGATCTTTGTGCTTAAAATGGAAACTGAGTAAAGAGAATTTAAAGAGAGAAGAGGGTTTGTTTACCTTCTATATTGTTTATTATGAGACTTTATGGATATTTTAGTCGCAGTTAAAAGAAAAACAAAAGCAAAGAAACAGGACAGGATGTCTAAAGAGTCAAGGCCACGTCCCAGACGTTTTAAGCCCTAAACAAATATAAAATGTTAAAATTTGAAGATTATTAAGTCATTCTTAGTCTAAAGGATAAAAGTGTTTATCGATTGATCAGTCAGATAAACATCCAAACTCAGTTAAAAGAAGAAGATAGAACTTGTTTAGACTTTTATAAATATATATAAAGTCAAACAAACACACGCTGTGAAATCAAACGTCTCCTCTAAAGACCTTTTGTTCTAAACTTGTGTAACTGTGCTGCTGCGCTGTGTGTGTGTGTGTGTGTGTGCAGATCAATAAGTTTTCCATTAGCATCGATCAGGAATCAACAGACAGCGAAGCGTCAGTGACGCAGAGAGACTTCGGTTACATAAACATGACATGAGAACCAACAAAAACAATCACAAGTGTCACACAGTTTGTCATTCAGCGTGTATATAAATAATAAACTCCATTTCCCATCAGCCCCGTCACTTCCTACCTCCAGTCTGACCTGCAGCGGCGCCGTTAAAGGCTGATAATCCTGCTCGTTTGTTTGTATTTTTCATATTAATGTTCTTAAATTAAACGTTGCTGCTGATTTATTGAGATGAAACGACTCCACAGAGCAGCTTTAATGAGCCGCTGCTGCAAAACGTGCAGGAAGGAAATGAAATCTGCCCCCACGACGCTACACAAAGATGCATATTTATCTGTGTGTGTGTGTGTGTGTGTGTGTGTGTGTGTGTAGCCGTGCTGGTGGCGGTGACCGTGTGGAACCAGAAAGGCAGCCGTAACAAGTTCAGGAAGCGAGGAGTTTACCACATCCCCGCTGAACACGAGAGCTGGGAGGACATCCGAGAAAACATCCTCAACTACAACGAGGAGGGAGGAGGAGAGCAGGACCAGGTACACACACTTATATAAACACACACACACCAAACACACACATTAGTTAGTACACTCTACCTTTAATAACCTACTTTAAAGCTCTAATCTGTAATTATTCCTCATTAAAATGTAAAATCAACTAGACCAGACAGAAGCTTCTCTCCTGAAACCTTCAGGTTGTTGTCGCTCAGGTCTAGACCTATGTTCTATATGTTGTTGAGTTGTGTTCTTACATTAATGTTCAAACCCAGAGAAATCTGTCATTTTAATCAAAGTAACGGACCGTTTCATTTGGTGGCCTGTCAATGGCGTCATACCTCCTCTACCAAAGAGTATAGTGCACAAGATGCATGCGTCGGCGCCGTGTTTGTCCGCTACAATGGCGTCTAGCAAAGAGTAACTTCCACACATACAAGATAATACATGGGCTTTGTTGTGCTTGTTCCACACAAACTGTTAGAAATGGACTTTTATTCAGTTTGAAGCCACATTTTCATGATAAATTTAGCTGGTTTTTAACTTGATCTTTTAGCCGCAAGAAGGATTTTAGTCATTGGACGTCTGGATCTTAAGTTATCAGAGAAATAAACTGGGCAAACGTTAGCAGCAGCTCGGCTAACAGCCCCTCCAGGAAGTCCGCTGCTCGCCCAACATGGTGGAGAAACACTGATTTTTTTAGCTGAAACTGCTTTATTCAGTGTAATCAGCGGGTTTGATTTGTCCATGTTTTTGTTGTTTTGTTTTTCATATTTCATATTTATTTTACTGAACAGGGAAAAACTAATATTTTAGAGTACACTTCTTGTGAAAAATCCTCATAAATCTCATGACTTCGGCCACATCTTACATTAAAAATTATATTTTAGTGGGAAATTTCGTGGTGAATCCATTGATAGAGGTTTGAAAGTGATCAGACTGACAGTTAATTAGTTATTACAAAATTTTTAACAACTTTTTTACACTAGTTCTTCTGCCTACATAAAAATGTCCCAGAAAGCTTAACGGTGCGTTTGCTTCCTTCCTGTCAGAACGGCTATGACATCACGGAGCTGAAGCGTCCGCTGTGCTCCAGCCTGTCTCAGTCGTCGTCGTGCACCACCGCCCCGCTCATCAAGTCCTCGCCGGGCTCGCAGGAGGAGGTGCACCCGTCCGGCTCCTCCTGCAGCTCCAGCGCCCCCTACCTCAGCATCCCGCACCACCACAACCACCACCACCACCACAACAACAGTCAGCACGCCGCCGCCGCCGCCACCGCCAGCTACTCCTCCAGCGACGCCACCTACTCCAACTACGGCGCTCACGTGGAGACGAGCGACGCCGGCGGCTACATGGACACGGCGGCGGCGGGCTCGCGCTCACACGTGGACTTTAAGAGCTACGTGGCGCGCATCATCTGGGAGGCGGACAACGACAGCGAGGCGTTCCCATCCGACGCCTACCACGTGTGGTGCGTGGAGGGCTCGGGGTCGGCGGCGGGAAGCCTCAGCTCGCTGGGGTCGGTCGCTCACCGCCGAAACAGCAGCAACAACAACGAGGAGGAAGAGGAGGAGGACGAAGGCGGGTTCGTCTACGACAGGCTGTCGCAGTGGGGCCCGAAGTTCCAGACACTCAGCGAGATGTACGACCGGCCGCAGCTGGCGCTCACGTACAGGGAGGCGGTGGCGTACATACAGAGGAGCCACAGCCACGACCCGCTGCCTCATCACCACTAGAGGGCGCCACGCACATACACACACACACACACACACACACACACACACACACACACACACACACACAGAGCAGAGAGGAAGAAGCTGCGTTCACGTCAGATCTGAAACTAAAACGACATGAAAACTGGAGGATTCATTCGGATCAATTGATCAATATGCAAAATGATGTTCATCTGGTATTGATTCATTTTATTAGATACGACAGATGAAGATTGAAATAGTTTTTAAAGGTTTTGAGGCTGCTGAAGGTTTTACTGACAGCTGTTCAATGAAACAGCCTCTAAAAATAAAGCATAAAATTAAACTAGACAAATAAAACTGAGGGATAAGTCGTTTTATTCCATCATGAAAGAACCTGATATTCTCTTTAATATTGATTGTTTGGTGAATAAAATGCAGATTTAACAGATTCAGATGAAAAACTAGTAAATATTCACATTTAAGAAGCAGCTAACAGAGAATTTATGTCATTTTTACTTAAAAAAAACCAATCCATAAGTTATCAAAATTCTTGATAATTTATCTTCTGTCAATCAATCAGCTGATTATTTCAGCTCTAGAGCGCTAACATGTATAACGAAGGTCAATAAGGAGGTTAATCCAGACAGAAATGTGATTTAAATGTCACTAAATGTAATAAATAATTTCAGGCTTTATTGTCTGAACTGGTTTTCCATCAGTGTGACCATTAAAGTGTTAAAAATGTCTTTTAAAGGCTTAAATTTAAGTATAAAATAAACCAAAACAGATTAAAAACAGAAGGTTGGATTTATTGCAGAGTTTCTGTATTTAACTGCATTAGTTTAATTAGGTTTATCTAATAAACTAAATATGATTTATAATATATAATATTTTTAAATTTCCCTTCGGGGATTAATAAAATGTCAATCAATCAATCAATCATATATAATAGTAATATTTGTGCAGTTAAGTTGGTTCTGCTGCTTTTTATCAGATGAATAATTGTGTTGTTTTTAATTACTGTTAATCAGAGTCATTAAATTGGATGAAACATTAACTAACATCATCAAAGCTTCTTTAACCCTCCAGGACAGAAGTTCATCAGATGTTGAGTTCCTTCTTTGATTCACAGAGACGTGATTCACACGTTTCTGCATCGATCGTCTCTGAAAAATCTGCTTCAATTAAAAAACACTTCCTGTAACTTTATTCAGCATCGCAGTGATCAAACAGCTGATTCAGGAGACGATTAACTGAACCAATCTGCCAAAATGTCAACATTTATACAAAAACAAAGAGGCTCGCTGACTGTTTACAGTCCCCCAAAGCATCATGGGAACTGTAGTTCCAGAACTGAGCGGTCTCAGTGTTGTCAGGGAAACACAGCTGGTGTTAATCTGATTAAACAAAACAACTAAACAGTTAATTAAACACATTTAAAGGCTTTCATCCTGATCCAGCCTCCTTTATCTATAAATATGTCCAAGATTTTACTGTTAATAATAGTTTTTTTTTTTCCTCTTGACTGAAAACATTGTTCAGTTCTTCCTGTTGATAAAAGCTCAGATTAAAGTTTTGACATTTATTATAAATAAGGAGACGCAGAGAAGCAAAAAACACATTAAACAGGAAGCAGAAGGAAGTTTCAGACACTTTTTATGAGTAGAAAGAGATTATATCAACTAAAACATTATGAAAAATAAAAAGTTTGACTGGTTTTAGTTTTAGGAGAAATTATAAAATATAAACATAAAACATAATAAATTGTAAAACATCAGGTAGAAAGTTAGAAAGCTGTTCTTCAGCCTCACTGAGATCTAATCAAACTCAGTAACCTGAAACACCTGTGTGGGTTCAAACTGATTCAGAGAATCTGATTGGCTGCTGCCGCTGACATGATTCTAATCTCTGAGCTTTGATTGGCTGCTGAGCCTGATAGAGGCGGGACCTTCCTGTCAGTCTGTAATCACTCTTCATGTCTGAACTTCAGCAGGAAAACTTGATGTGAGTAAAACTAAACTGAACTGATGTTAAAATCACATTTAATGTCTGAAACATTCGAGTTTTATTCTCAAAGATCGAAGAAAAGTTTTCAACCTTTTAAGAGTTTATGTTTTATTAATTTAGAGAAAATTTAATCTGTTTAATTTTGAACCAGTTTGCTTCTGTTTGAGTGTCAGAGATCATTTAATATGTTTACTCTGATATATTCACACTTTACAGGCTGATAATAAGACAATAAAAATATAAACAGTGAAACAGTTTGAGATTAATGAACACGAGGAATGAAAGTTAATTTTAAGACTTTTTAAGTTCATGTTTAAAGATAAAAATGTTTTCAGCTGCTTTCAAACATAAAAACTAAAATCCATCAGTTTTCTGCTATTTTGAGTTCAGATCATGTTGATTTATTAATTATATCAGTAGGAATTATTGTTTTTACAGCTGGAAATCAAAACTGGATTAACAACCGAGCATCATTTGTTCCTCATAACTTCTCTAAATAATCAGATTATGGTCCAAACTGAACTCTAATAATCCTCCATGTTGTTGTCTTAAATAGTTCATTTGTTGTAAAGTTGAGTTTTTATCAATCTGCACAAAGAAAACTGAGGGACAAGTTGTATTATTAAACCATATGAGGACTGTAAGAACCTGATATTTTCTTTAATATTGATTGTTCAGTGAATAAAATGTCAGAAAACAGATTTTCTGTCAAAAACACAAAGATGTTGAGTCAAAAAACTAGCAAACATTCACATTTAAGAAGCCGCTGACAGAGAATTTCTGTCACTTTTGCTTTAAAAATTCTTCCTTTTCTTTAAAAAGTTATTGACAGTTTATCTTCTGTCAGTCAATCAGCTGATTATTTCAGCTCTAGAGCGCTAACATGTATAATGAAGATCAATAAGGAGGTTAATCCAGACAGAAATGTGATTTAAATGTCACTAAATTTAATAAATAATTTCAGGCTTTATTGTCTGTACTGGTTTTCTGTCATTCTTTGATCAGTATGACCATTAAAAAAGTGTTAAAAATGTCTTTTGTGGTGTTAAAAATGTCTTTAAAAGGCTTAAATCAGATCCATTTATACATTAATACAATATTTAAATAATAATAATAAGAAGAAGAAGTTTATATTTTTAGCATCTTTTAATATAAAAACATGATGAAAAGCAAAGTTCAGCCAAAAACTAAAATGAAAATAACAACAACAAGTGAAAAAACAGTTTGATCATAAAACAATAAAACATCAACAATGATACAAATAAAGTTTCTACAAATTAAAGAGACGGATCTTTAATTTCTTTTAATATATTGATGTATTTAAAAAGCTGCACAGAAGCTTTTGAGTTATAAGTTTCCATCAAATTAAAAAAAAAACCTCACAAAAATCAGTTAGTTTGTGTTTCTGACGTGACGTGAACGCGGCGGCGGTGGCGAGGTCGCTGCCGTCCGCTCGTGTCGGCCGACGGCTGCAGTAACGCAGCGACTCTCTCAGGTCTGGATGTTGATGATGTTTCTTCACGTAGAAAAACAAGAAGCAGAGAGAAAGCTTTACACGCTTACGTCATAAAAACTTTATTTATTCATTCAGGTTTTTCTTTATTTTGCTGAATTTCTCTTCATAAACGTGAACTTTCAGGGTCAAAAGTTTGTTTTTTAATGTTTTTCTGGAGGAAAATTACCATCAAACTCATGTTGTAGTTGTTTCTGTGTGACTCTGCTTCATTTAATAACACCGACAACGTTCAGGCCTCGATGTTTGGAGAAGTTTCTCCTTCAAAGGCTGTTTTTAATCTTTTATCTCTGCTCCACCTGTTTTTTTTCTTTCTTTTCAAAACCTACAAACAGAAATTCAATTTCCTCCTCAAGGTCGAACTTTTCTCCTCCTGCTGTCGGTAACCAGCTTTTTCTTTTCTCTTTTCTAACTTCCTGTTGCACTAGCGGACGATTTTCAGGACCGACGAGTCTTTTTCCAGTTTAAAAAAAAAAAAGTAGAGAAATAAAATCACCAGGTGAAACATTTTACCCTCCTCTGACATGTAAAATAAGCTTTATAGTATGTTTTCAGATGAGAGATTATTTTTTTACTCCCTTGTAGAAAAACTTTACCCAGAAACTCCTTTTTTTCCGCAGCTGCTCGTCTGCTGCGAGGCGTCACTTTGACTGTTTCTTTGTTTGTGTTTTAGCGGATTTAACGGCTGAATCGCCAAAATGTCAAATACAGAGAGAAAGACAGCAGGTTGTTTAAGTGTTTGATGGTTAAAGGTTCTCAAAATTTGAGAATTTGCTGCTTTTCCTCGTCTGATGTGACGGTAAACTGAACATCTGTGAGGTTTAGACTGTTGGTCGGACAAAACACGTTTAAAGACGGCATTTTTTGTTTTTCACCTTTTTTTTAAGACCAAACTGACTGAATTAGTGACATTTGTTGAGTCAGTGATGTGAACTGGGAAGGTTGTGAAGGTTGAGACGAGTTCAGCACATCAGTGAAAGGTTAAAGTCTGCATGTATGGAAGTTAAATAATGGTGCAACTGTTTAAAATTAAAAGATAAAACACAGTTAAGTTTTTAAATCAACCGCGAGTCCAGATGTGAGAGAAAACACAAACAGATAAATGCAAAACCACTTAAAGCTGCGTTCAAGTTCAGATCGATGCAGACGAGTCGTTTATAAATGAAAGTTAATCGGAAACTGGTTTCGGCATTTTTCACCATATTTTAAATGTTTTTTTGTTGTTTTTTTTAAGATCAAAACAACTTAATTTGTTTATTTGATCAGTGATGTGAACTGGAAGGAGGTGAAAAGTTAAGATGAGTTCAGCACATCAGTGAAGGTTAAATTCTGCATGTATGGAAGTTAAATAATGGCGCAACTGTTTAAAATGAAAAGATAAAAGGTTTTTAAATTTTTAAATGAACCGCGAGTCCAGACGTGAGAAAAAACACAAACAGATAAATGCAGAACCAGTTAAAGCTGCGTTTATAAATGAAAGTTAACCTACCATGAACGCTCGACTTGAAACAGTTTTTTATTATTCAGCTTTAAAAAAAAAAGAAAAGAAAAATCCACAAACTTAATTTTTCCTGTTAAAGTTTGACTCACATGACGTCAACGAGGACCAAAACAAACTTTCTTTCCACTTCTCAACCAGCCAAAATGTGATTTTTAGAGTAAAGAAGACAAATGTGATGCAATATTTTTTTTTTTTTGTGGTCGGTTGGTTTGTTCAGACTTTAACCAGCGTCACGTCGTGTCCTCTCGGCTACGTTTGTCGTCGTCACGCCGCCTTATGAATGTAGTTTTATACACAGCGAGGAAGCAAAGAGTACAAACCAGAGATTTTAAACTCAGTTATTTGATAAAAGTGAATCTTTATAGAAGATGATGAGTGCGTGACGCGATCTTCAGCCAGTAAAATGGACACATCGTCTACATTTTGAGGGTTTTTAAATTGCAAAAATTTGAGTATTTTGATCCAAAAGTCAGAATATTTGTAGTTGAAGTCCTGAGATATTTGGATGAAAACAGATTTTTTCCAAAAAAATATATTTTCCAGGTTTTTGTTGTAACACCACGGAGGCCAGGAGGAGCCACGGAGAGAAAAATAACCTAACTCATGCTCTCAATTTAATAATCTATGCTCTCAATTTAACAGAATTTATCAGATTTTTTACTCTAAAAGCGTTCATGCACCTGCGGATTCATCCAGATCAGAAAAACTTTTCAAGGTTTTGAGTGTTTTTTTCTCCATTGGCGCTGTCGGGCCTCCGTACAACATACATTCAACTACTGTTTTAATTTCTCTTCTGGTATCTTTATAAAAAAAATTTAAAAACGAGTGAGTCCTCAAAGTGTTGTTGTACTCAAAGCTATGCATCCAAATGGATTTTACACAGGTGTGTTTTTATAAAGCTGATGTGAAGCTCCAGATGTTTTGTCTGAGCCGTCCGGTGGCGACACATCTGGTGATGTTTATTTGTTTGTTTGTTGTAAAAATCAAATGTTTTTAAAGCGGTTTAATACGTGTGTGTGTGAATGTTGTTGAATTCACACACACACACACATTTATGAGACTATGAGAGTGTAACGTGTTGATCTGTATGATATGATGTATATATGGACATTTTATAGCAACCTAATATGAAATATTCCTTTTGTATATGACTTTTAATAAAAATGACTTTTTCCCCAAAAACTTGGTTCGTACTTTAGTTCTTTTTTTGTTGTTTTATTTAGGGTTAAGTAATGTAATTAAGTAGATTTAATTAGAGGTACTTTACTTGAGTATTTCCATATGATGCTACTTTCTACATTTCAGAGGGAAATATTGTACTTTCTACTCCACTACATTTATTTGACAGCTTTAGTTACTTTTCAGATGAAGATTTGACACAATGGATAATATAACAAGCTTTTAAAATACAACACATTGTTAAAGACGAAACCAGTGGGATGGGAGGGGTTGGACTTCAGAGCTGAGGCCAGAGAAGCACAGCTGATCTCTGACAAACTGCAGTCACCAAATGTCAATAAAGAATAAAATATGCAGATAAAATATAAAATGTATAGTCAAACTATGTCCTCATCAATGAGCTTTTCCCTAAAATGAGCAGAGTGACTTTGTCATTGTGTTATTGTGGATCATCATAATGTCAGCCTTCTACTGTCAAATCTGTAATTGGAGGATCAAAGTGAAATCAGACATCTTGGACTAGAACTTTGTATCAGAACTTTGTTTTTTCTTCTTTCCTCTCCCATTAATCATCTCACGACCCCTCAGATTTATCTGCTGACTCTTTGGAGGGCCCCGACCCCTAGGTTGGGAACCAGTGGACTAAACTAGCTAACTGTATATAAAGTAGTGTAAACTAGCTCCACCTCCAGCAGCTACAACAGTAACATGCTGCTCTAACACTGATGCTTCAGTATTAATAATCTAATGATGTCATATATAATAATATATCAGTCAGAGGGACCAAACCACTACTTTTACTGCAACACTTTAACTACATCAAGCTCATAATACTTATGTACTTTTACTTTATTTCTTATGCTGGATATTTATCACTGACAAAGGACAGCTTCACTGCTCCTTGGCTCAGGTGTTTCTAGAAGGATGAACACCGTTATTCCTCAAAACCTTCCTTCCTTTGATGGTCTGAAGGTGGTGGAGAAGGATGTCTCACATGTCAAATTTTTCATAGATGTTCAGTTGAGATTAAAAAGGCTGCAGCACGTCATCATGTTTCTTTGTTTTGTTGTTACTGTGTCACTTCTCTGAATATACTGAAGCACATTTATGATCCCCAGATGAAGACTCGTTCAGATTTTGATGCCATGAACTTTCCTCCAACACCCTCAGGACACATTTTACACATTCAGCCCAACAACTGGTCGACTAGAAAAGTTCAATCCTCAGTATGTTCAGGTTAGTAAGCAGCTGAGAAAACATTCTCACTGATTTACATTAAGGTCCATTAAGTAGCATGATTAATCCCTTACTGGTCCTTTATGCAGCCGGAGAAGACTGAAACCTCGTCTTTAACAGAATAAAAAGGCAAAATACCATAAACAACTACAAAGAAAACCACGAGTTAAACAACAAAATGTACCTTAAAGGGTACAAAACATGCTTTTTGTGATTTTCTTCTGTCATATTTATGCTGTTAAATGTTTTAAAACATGGTTATAGGTACAAAACTTGAGGTGAACATGTGTAAAAATGCTTCCTGTGAGTCTAAACATTTGTTACATTCATGATACTTGTGTGTATTTTAAAATGTGCTCATGTACAGGCTGTTTTTATTAATAGTAATAGTAGTTATGTTGAGTGCTGTAAGCTCACCAAAGCAAATTCCCAACAACATTGTTGTAATGGCTGTAAATTGAATCTTTATCTTTTCTGTCCAATACATGCATATTATTGGATGTAATGAACTTTGTACCCTCTGTGGGGCGCTAACAGGAGGTTAAGATGTTTGTCTTGCTGCATCAGAGACATGTTCCAGTTCTTTCACAACACTAGAAAACATCACTGTTAAAGCATTTGATTACCAGACAACCCAAACCCAAACCCACTGTGGAAACCAATAAAATCCAATACAATCTATATTATTTTTGGGTAGTTTATTTAGGATAGAGAGAAAGTAGGAAAGTAGGAAAGTAGGAAAGAGGGGAGATAGAGTAGGGTTGGGGGAAGAAAGTAGGGTGAAAGGGGGAGAAAGAGAAGGGGGGAGTAGAGGGGTAGAAAGAGGGGAGATAGAGTAGGGTTGGGGGAAGAAAGTAGGGTGAAAGGGGGAGAAAGAGAAGGGGGGAGTAGAGGGGTAGAAAGAGGGGAAATAGAGTAGGGTTGGGGGAAGAAAGCAGGGTGAAAGGGGGAGAAAGAGAAGGGGGTAGAAAGAGGGGAGATAGAGTAGGGTTAAGAGTTGAAGTAGGGTGGAAAAGGGGGAGAAAAAGAAGAGGGGGAGTAGAGGGGTAGAAAGAGGGGAGAAAAAGTAGGGTTGGGGAATGAAAGTAGGGTGAAAAGGGGGAGAAAGATAAGAGGGAAAGTAGGAGGATAGAGAGGGTGTAGAGTTGGGTTTTGGGTTGGTAGTTTGGAGTTAAGGGAGAAAGGTTCATTCCAGAGCTTCATTACAGCAACAGCAGCAAAGGCAGCAGAAGCACGTCCAGATTATTTTGCATAGAGAAGTCTTCTTCCGAACCGTGTCATCCTGAGATGAAGCCGACATTCTCTCTTTGTTGTTTGTGCCCTTTTTGGAAATATGAAGAAAAGAAAAAAAAGGTAAGTTCAGGGTTTCAAAATGAACCTTTACAGTCCAAGAAAAAGAAAACTAGATATGTCTTCATGTTAAAGTCAATTGGATTTGTTTGTGTCTAATTGTGTCTTATTTGTTCTAATCTGCTTTGTTTCAATATGGCCTTCTCAATTTCAATTTAAATATGAACACATGCATACCTCGTAGAAGCTGATACTGTCGCTGCTCTCAGCACTGGAGACACTGTGCTCAGGTGGACTCTCTAGGAAATTTTGGTCGATTTCAGCTGGTGAAGCGTAGTCATCAGATGATGATAAGCTGTTTCCGCTCCCCAATGACATGGTGTCTCCGCTGTCCTCAGCTGAAGAGCTGCCGGATGTTGCTTCGGCATGTCTCTGGTGTCTAGTCCTCCACCACCTCATTAAGCAGCTCCACCACAGCAAGTTCCTTTTGGGGTCTTTGGTGTTACTCGCATCGTCAAATCTGGCACTGTCACTGCGAGGATCTGAATCTCTCTGATTCAGTGCAATGTCCTGAAACGTGAGCCAGAACTTCATCCTTGTGACAACTCCCTTCAGCACCTCTTTGCATTTTGTGCAACTGGAAAACTGGCAGCAGTTGGCAGTAGGAACAGTGGGGGATCCTTCGTCCAATGAGGCTTGTATGGACTCCGACAAAATAGTGTTGAGGTCATCGGAGACCGTTTTCACGATGACCTCAATGAGTTCGGGTGGTATTTCGATTGTCCTGTCTGAGTTAAGCACATCACAAAAAGCTCTGCCTAAAGAGTTTTTCATAACCTTCCTGATGTCTTTGTCAGTGATGGCAAAGCTCTCCCTGAGAAGCTCTGCTGGCAAGATCTGGTCGACCTGCTGTGTGCTGCATTCCTCGGAACAAGTGTGACTTATCATGGTAGCTGATTGATCTATGGCCTGGGAAAGAGCGTATGTGATGACCCCCATGGAAATCCTTAACACCTCCATACCCATGTTAGTCACCTGCTCCCTCACATCTGCGCTGTAAATGCCTCTCTTTATTTCTTTCAGCTGCCTGGAAAAGCAAAAGAAAACAAAACAACATGGTAAGACAAAGATAAAACTGCACACAACAAATGTCACAAATGTACTCAAGTGTTAAGAGGAGTTTCAGTGAGAGAATTAGAATGATTAACTTACTTTTCGGTGAGGCTGCTAACGAATTCCTTAATGATGTTATAAAACGTGTTTTTCAGGCACATGAGCTGTACTACTACTACTCTTAAGCCCTCCTGGGAAGCTTCGGGGTGACTGTCGCTGGGTGAGTCCCTGTCCATGACCAAGTCCACACAATACCTCGCTGGTGATGGTTTGATGGTGAGTGGTTCTGATACCATATCGTCATCGTCAATGTCCTCCAGTACCAGAAGGGCATGGCTCTGGTAAGGTTTCACGGCATCTTCTGTGTCCTCACTGGAGTGCACAGAGGTGGGCGTGGATGCCACTTGAGGAGTTGAAGAGCTTGGCGTACTCTGACTGCTTGATGTGTCGTCCTTTTCCTTTTGCTGGTGTGCATTAGGGTGGATTTTTTTCTTTTTGAAAAGGTCCATGAAATTCCACTTTTTTGAGACAACACCAGCACCTTTGCCTGTCTCTTCCTCTTTTTCTGACTCTGTGGTTGTTTGTGTCTGGTCAGCCTCTGCAGTGTCAACGATGTTGTTGCTGGAGGATGATGATGATGAGGCAGGGCGGGACATCTCACCTGGTTTTGTCTGCGAGGTTCCTGGTGTTGCAACCAGGTCTTTAGGAGGTGAAGAGCTCTGGCTGCTTGACTCAGCTGCTTCTTCCTCATGTTGGTCTGGGATTGGGTGACCCGTAGTCCTGATATCATCAGTGGAGCATACTGAGGTGAGAGAGGATGTCTCTTGAGCTACTGCTTCTTCATGTGCTTCTTCACCCTTGTCTTTGCCAAGTCTTAAGAACTTCACCATTTTGGACAAAAAACCGGCAGGTCTTTCAGTCTGTCTCTCTTGAGTCTTGTCAGCCTCTACCACGGCATTGATGTCCTCACTGGAGGATGCTGAGGCAGTGGGAGACATCTCAGTCGGCTTTGTCTCGGTGTCTTCAAACGGTGAGTCATTAGTGGCTGATCTGACAACCACATCCACATGGTCTGATCCTTGCTGGATCTGAGAGGTTCCTGATGTAGCATCCATGTCTATAACCAGGTCTTTAGGGGGTGAAGAGCTCTGGCTGCTTGACTCAGCTGCTTCTTCCTCATGTTGGTCTGGGATTGGGTGACCCGTAGTCCTGATATCATCAGTGGAGCATACTGAGGTGAGAGAGGATGTCTCTTGAGCTACTGCTTCTTCGTGTGCTTCTTCACCCTTGTCTTTGCCAAGTCTTAAGAACTTCACCATTTTGGACAGAAAACCGGCAGGTCTTTCAGTCTGTCTCTCTTGAGTCTTGTCAGCCTCTACCACGGCATTAATGTCCTCACTGGAGGATGCTGAGGCAGTGGGAGACATCTCAGTCTGCTCTGTCTCGGTGTCTTCAAACGGTGAGTCATTAGTGGCTGATCTGACAACCACATCCACATGGTCTGATCCTTGCTGGATCTGAGAGGTTCCTGATTTAGCATCCATGTCTATAACCAGGTCTTTAGGGGGTGAAGAGCTCTGGCTGCTTGACTCAGCTGCTTCTTCCTCATGTTGGTCTGGGATTGGGTGACCCGTAGTCCTGATATCATCAGTGGAGCATACTGAGGTGAGAGAGGATGTCTCTTGAGCTACTGCTTCTTCATGTGCTTCTTCACCCTTGTCTTTGCCAAGTCTTAAGAACTTCACCATTTTGGACAAAAAACCGGCAGGTCTTTCGGTCTGTCTCTCTTGAGTCTTGTCAGCCTCTACCACGGCATTGATGTCCTCACTGGAGGATGCTGAGGCAGTGGGAGACATCTCAGTCGGCTTTGTCTCGGTGTCTTCAAACGGTGAGTCATTAGTGGCTGATCTGACAACCACATCCACATGGTCTGATCCTTGCTGGATCTGAGAGGTTCCTGATGTAGTATCCATGTCTATAACCAGGTCTTTAGGGGGTGAAGACTTCTGACTGCTTGACTCAGCTGCCTCTTCCTCATGTTGGTCTGGGACTGGGTGAGCCGTGTCTTTAGTCTTCTTTCTAAAGAGCTTTGTCATGTTCTTCACCTTACACAAAAAACCTTTACGTCTTTCGGTCTGAGTCTCTTGTTCTGAGTCTGACTCACTGGATGTTTCACTCTTGTCAACCTTTACAGTGACACTGATGTCCTCTTTGGAGGATGTTGAGACAGTGGGGGACATCTCAGTTGACTTTGTCTTAATGCCTTTGGATGGTGAGTTGCTGGTGGTTGATCCAATGACCACACTCACTTGTTCTCCTCCTACATGGACCTGGGAGGTTCCTGGTGTTGCATCCATATCTGCGACCTGCATGAATTCCTTTGATAGGACATCCTCATCTTCATTTACTAGATCCTGCAGTTCCAGAGGGGCAGTGCTCAGATCTGATTTGGCACTAGTGGAGCGTAGGGGGGATGTCTCCTGAGCTACTGCTTCTTCATATGCTTCTTCATCCTTGTCCTCAGTCTTCATCATGAAGAACTTCATCATTTTTGACAAAATGCCAGGTCTTCCAGTCTTTCTGTCCTTTGCTGACTTACTGGGTGGTTGAGTCTTGTCAGCCTCTACCACGGCAATGATGTCCTCACTGGAGGATGCTGAGGCAGTGGGAGACATCTCAGTCGGCTTTGTCTCAAAGTCTTCAGATGGTGAGTCACTGGTGGCTGATCTGACAACCACATCCACATGTTCTGATCCTTGCTGGATCTGAGAGGTTCCTGGTGTTGCATCAATGTCTGTAACCAGGTCTTTCTTCATGAATTCCTCTGGTGTGACATCCTCATCTTTGATGTCCTCATCCACCTGTTTCAGAGGGACAGTGCTCAGATCTGATTTGGTGGCAGTCTTGATGTCATTAACGGGGCGAACTACGGCGACAGAGGATGCCTTTTTAGGGAGTGAAGATCTCTGACTGTTTGACTCTGCTGCCTTTTTCTCATATTGGTTTGGAACTGAGCGACTCATGTTCCCGGTCTTCTTTCTGACCGTTGTGCTCTCTGTAGGCTTCGCCGTGTTAAAAGAAACCTTGTTATATCTACCAGTCTGTCTCGCCTTTTTTGGGTCTAACTTGCTGGACGTTTGTGTCTTGTTAGCCTCTACCGTGACATTGATGTCCTCACTAGTGGATGCTGAGGCAGTGGGAGACATCTGAGTTGGCTTTGTCTCAGTATCTTTGGATGGTACATCACTGGTGGCTGGTTTGACAACCACATCTACATGGTCTGATCCTTGCTGGATCTGAGAGGTTCCTGGTGTTCTGTCTGAATCTGTAACTAGGTCCTCTACTGTGAGAACATTATCTTTGTTGTCATCCACTTGTTTCAGAGGGACAGTGCTCAGATCTGATTTTGTAGCTGTCCTGATGTCATCAGTGGAGCAAACTGGGATGGCGGAGGATGCCTTTTTAGGAACTGAAGAGCTCTGAATGCTTGACTCAGCTACCTCTTCCTTTTGTTGGTCTGGAACTGAGTGACTCTTCCCAGTCTTCTTTCCAAATCGTGCTCCGCCATTCCCTGTAGGCTTCACCGGATTACAAAAAAATCTTTTGTATCTTCCAGTCTGTCTCGACTTTTTTGAGTCTGACTCACTGGACGTCTGTGTCTTGTCAGCCTCTACTGTGACACTGATGTCCTTATTGGTGGGTGCTGAGGCAGTGGGAGACATCTCAGTTGGCTTTGTCTCAGTGTCTTTGGATGGTGAGACAACCACATCTACATGGTCTGATCCTTGCTGGATCTGAGAGGTTCCTGGCGTTCTGTCTGAATCTGTAACTAGGTCCTCTACTGTGAGAACATTATCTTTTTTGTCATCCACTTCTTTCAGAGTTACAGTGCTCAGATCTGGTTTGGTAGCTGTCTTGATGCCATCAGTGGAGCAAACTGGGATGACGGAAGATGCCTTTTTAGGGAGTGAAGAGCTCTGACTGCTTGTGTTGGCTTCCTCTGCCTTATGTTGGTCTGGAGCTGTTTTCCCACTCTTCTTTCCAAAGAATGTCGCGTTCTTGCCTGTAGACTTCGCCTTTTTACACAAAAACCTGGAAAATCTTCCAGTCTGTTTCTCCTTTTGTGTGTCTGACTTACTGGCAGCTTCACCAGGTTTTGTATTTTTGGAGGTTGAGGAGCTGGTAGCTGCATCCTCCTCTGTGGGTTCACGGTGCTCTGCAAACACTCGCCGCTTACTGAAAAACCTGTGCAACTCAGGCCCCAGTTTCCGATTGATGCAACAAGTCACTGGGGATTCATCCTTGTTGCCATCGCTTGGTCCGGACTTGGATTGTTCCTCAGTCATCCACCGGTCGATTGTCCCCATCAGTTCACTGACATTGCCAGCAGCCCGATTCAATACCTCGGAAACCAGCGTGTCGGCGATCTGGTCTGCCTCGTTCTCCATGTCTGGATCCAGAGGGCTTTGTTCAACATTTGTTTTCTGTTGGAGAAAAACATACAAGAGAAAACTGTAAGACACGACTACCACTACTACTGTTGAACCTGTGATACAATATATAATCTGGTGATAAATATGACTATAAATGGTTGGGGGACTTCACATTAGTAATTTGGTGAATTTTTCAAGGTTAAACGATTCATTTCTACCTTCTTGTACTTTTCACAACTCATATGATCTTTGTCTTTAACTTTTTAGGCAATAGCAACAGATTCTCAGTCATTCATTTGTACACAGCTGTCAACAACATGCGTTTCACTCAACCTTCAGGTGAGTAACAACACCCCCAAAACATTGCTACTGTCTTCTCATATTCTCCAGCAAACCATACTAACTGATTTCTCTATATGAATGTGATTTTAATTGGCACACATGTATCTTTAAATCGCATTCTTTAACCATGATTATTATCAATTATCACTCGTTATAACATGATTGAACGTGACAATGCCTGAAGATTGTGAGATGCAGTTTAAAGCTCTTTCAGGTTGATATTATTTCATCAAACATGCATTGATTCACACACAAGCATTAACTTTCTAGAGCACAAAAGTCTATTTGCTGATTATAACAAACAGTTGTTAAAGAAAGAAAAGTTTCTTTGGCGTTTGGCCAAAACCTACAATACAAAACTATTTCATACCCTCCAGTGGTGGAGAAATATTCAGAACTTTTCATTTAGTAAAAGTAGTAATACCACACAACAAAAGTAAAATTCCTTCATTTGAAATGTAATTTTAATTAAAAGATAGGTTAATCATTTTAAAGTTTGTCTTTAAACTGTATGGAGCCCATATTAAGATTTTTAAAAAATCCTTTTCACTTTAATAATTTGCCAAACCATACGGAAGCCCTGAAAGGCAAGCGAGAATTTTTTTTTCTGAAGATCCAATTTCTAAGTCCTGACCTAAATTCTTTCATCTCTTGTGTTTATGAATTGAGAATAAGTGAAAAAAGGTTTTCCCAGAATAATATTTCTAAGTTCCATTAAAAAAAAAAAAAAAAAAAAAAAAAAAATCATCTGCGAAACAGGTGAAAATCTTTTTTTTTCATCTGTGAAACAGTTGACAAAAAAGTTCATTCAATTAAACAGATGAGAAAAAAAAAGTTTTGCCATGATCATTTTTCTATTTTTTCTCTCTCACATGTGTAAAGTAGGAGGTGAAAAAATATTTTTTTCTGTCAGGATTTTTCTAAGTAAAAAAAAAAAAATTTTCACCTCCTACTTTACACATGTGAGAAACTTTTTTCAGCCCTCTTGTGGCTGTAATGAGTATTACAAAAAAACACTTGTAAAATCCCAATTACAGCTGCAAGAGAGCTGAAAAAAAAGTTTCTCCCATGTCTAAAGTAGGAGGTGAAAAAAATTTTTTTTTTACTTGACAGAAAAAAAATAATTTTTCACCTGCGATTTTACACGTGAGAAACTTTTTTAAAGCCCTCTAGTGGCCGAAATGAGTATTACAAAAAAAAAATCTTCTGAAAAATCCTGACAAAAAAATATTTTTTCACCTCCTACTTTACACATGTGAGAGAAAAAAAATAGAAAAATGATCCTGGCAAAACTTTTTTTTCTCATCTGTTTAATGGTTGAATTTTTTTGTCAACTGTTCCACAGATGGAAAAAAATTTTCACGTGTTCGTAGATAATTTTTTTTTTTTTTTAATGGAACTTAGAAATATTATTCTGGGAAAATCTTTTTTCACCTATTCTCATTATTCAGAATATCATTGGATCATAATCTGTGTTAGATGGTTGATGTGAAGTTTTATTGCTTTTTTTTTTGTTGGGTATTTTAATCAATATCAGTGCATCATATTTTATAAACTGTTTGTTTTATGTGTAAAATGTTGATCTGAAAGAACCTCAATAATATAATTTGTAATGTAGTGGCCTAAAACATGGCCTAAAATGGCCTAAAATGGAAAATATTCAGGTAATATACTGCCCAACCACTTTAATTAATGGACTGATTGAGTACCTTTGTCTGTTTCGGCATTTTCTTCTCTATTATCTTTCCTCTTCTTCGTATCTTTTGAGACTTTCTCTTTCTCGACGCTTCGGTCTTGGAGTGATCAGTGTGTGATCTTGTGGTTGAAATGTTCTCAGTTCAGAGTCCCTCTATGGAGCTTCTGTGCTTCCACACTGTGGTCAAGAGACACTGTGTGATGTCACAAAGGAATATTCCTGTGACATCACACATCAAACACCATTCCATTCCATTCTACACACACACACGTTTGTTTTTATATCCTTGTGAGGACACACACACATTCTACACACACATTCTACACACACACGTTTGTTTTTCTATCCTTGTGAGGACACTCATTGATATAATGCATTCCTCAGCCCCTAACCCTGTATAACCTTAAAGGACGGGTTCACAGACTTTTCAAGTGTGTCTTAAAACAACAGTCAGGAGTCTAAATGAACAGTGAAACATGTTTTTTCTTGCTGTAATCATTCCTCCTGTTCATACTGACCATTAAAAGATCCCTTCATAATGACCTTCTAAATGTTACATTAGGACAAGTTTTAAGTAAAATAATAATGTGTATTTTGTTTTTCTAGAGCGCGTTTACAGAAACACAAAGAAGTTTAACACAATAAAAACAATCCTTGATAACTAAATAATAGTAATACTAATCTTTATTTATTGAACATTTCATACAGAGAAGCAAAATAAAACAAATAATAGAATCACAAAGATTTTATGATACAACGGTAAAATGTAAGATGAATTTTTAAAAGAAATAAAATCAAAATAACCCAAAAAATCCTGTGAATATTTCCTTGTCAGCACATTGTTTTTATTATCTGTATTTATTTAATTTTTATAACTTTATATCACATTTTCTCTCACCTATAAATATATTATTCTACTATTTACACTTTCTGATTGGGTGAAATACTGCGTTTTGTTAAATTTGTTTTATGTTCAATGACAACAATGAGTTTAATCTGTAGAGTCAATGATTAGTATTAATATTTCTTTACATGATGCAGCAGCGCCACCGTGTGGTGACTTTTGAGTTTACAGGAGACTAAATGTTTCTCTGCTTTACTCACTGAAACTAAACTTTAAATACAAAATATTCAAACTTTAAACTCAAAATCTCAGAAAGGATTCAACATTATTAATCTATTTATTTCATTAATTCACATCAAAACCTCATAATTTCATTAAAGATCGTACAAATAGCAACAAGAAAAAAACAAATGTGTGACTTGTGCAGAAATAAAGAAGCTTTTTATTTATCTTTAAATATCAGCTGTGAAAAGTTAAATATTTTAAATGATGTAGTTTTAGTTTGCTGAATCTTTTCTGACAGAAAGGAAACGTTTTACAACATTAAAGATTCACAACAAGAGAAAATATGTAAATATATATGTGTAAATATATACTTTTAATATCTTCAAAGGTCTTTTTTTTTATAGGAAACTGAATTCAACACAGATACTAATGTAATATTAGTAATATAAAAATATATACATGAATTATTTTTCTTTTAATCAAAAAATGTTAAAATGAATAATAGAATTTCAAATAGAAAAAACATAAAAAATAATGTAATCATAAAAAAAATACACAGGGAACGAAGTTAAAGTATTAAGGATGTTTATCTTTTTGTTTACTGAGACAACAGTTTGTATATATTTATATTTATTTATATATACATAAACAGTTAGTATGACAGAAGTGAATGAGTTTGTTTTATTCGCTGACTGTATTTTACAGTATTTTACAGCATTTTAGGTTCAGTAATCACAGATGATATTTAATGTGTAAAACTATAAACAGTTTCATCACATTCGATGCGTCCTGCATGTTTATCAAAACCATCAACATTATATTAACTTTTACATCTAAACATTTACAATTTATTCACAATAATTGTCGTAAATAAATAATCAAATGATGCTGCTGCATTTAAAACCATATTCACTGGTCATTTCCTCCACAATTATACAAATAGCAACCAAACACATAAAGTGCATAAATATAAATATATATAAATATAAAACATCTCCTGACAGCCAGCAGTCACATACAAAAACATTTAATTAACATCACACACACTGTAATATGACTAAAAATACACAATACATGTAAATGTAGAGAGTAATAACAGTATATTTTAATGACTCAGTAATTTTTCTTCTTTAATTACTGTAAAATTACAGTAATGAAACTTTAATCTGTAGTTTTTCATGTTCAGATCATTTATTAAACTGTCAGTTTGTGTATTTTTGGGAGAAACAGGAAGCACTTTTGAGTTTTGAGGATTAATTTCTGAGGAGAAAGTTTGTCTCGTTTCCGTCGTGTCGTCCGCAGAGACAGACGCTCCTTAATGTGCTCATATTTACTGAGTCAGTGTTTGCTTGGGTAGATGACCTCTGACCCCTTGATACACACACACACACACTCACTGTGGACATCGAAGTGACATGAAGCATATGCATTGTTACAGATAATGAATGCAGCTGTGTGTGTGTGTGTGTTCTTGTATTTCTGTCATTGTGAGGACCATGTGTGAGACCATTGGGGACATTTTGTGTCGCTGTAAGTCAGATATTTCCCTTCAGGAGTTGGTAGAGAGTAAAATGTTGGATGTTTTGTCAGAGTCCTCACAAGTAAGTGTGTGTGTGTGTGTGTGTGTGTGTGTGTGTGTGTGTGTGTGTGTGTGTGTGTGTGTGTTAGGGGGGGTTGCAGCAGCAGCAGCAGCTTGTGTCTGGTTGTTCCTTTATTGTCTTTGACCTCTATAAGAAGAGGGGAGGCCTCAGTCTGTCTGAGTCCATCATTATAAAAGCTCAACAGTTTAAGTTTGGTGACATTTTTTATCTTCCTGCTCAGAGTTGATGCAGCTTTTCTAATAAATAAAAACAATACACAAGAAAAGAAAGAAAGATTTAACATCCTAAAAAGATCAAACAACATAGAAAATGACAAAAATGATGATTAACTTCAAGGAAGGAAAAAAGTACATTTGAACTCATAACCTGAACTTTTATTGAGCTGCTTAATCTGCAAATTATGTGACGCTGTTCAACTTAAAGTTAAACAACAGCGATATAAATAACAATAATCATTAAAATAGAAATATATAAATATATTAACAGCTTATTAATTAATTGTTTTGTTTAGACAGAAACAGTTTAAAGTGGAAACCACATTACAAACGGATGTTTTCATTCTCATACATCAATAAATCCTCACAGAGGAGCAAGCTGGAACCAGTTAATGTAGATTTTGTTTCAATTATTGACTTTTAATTGATCAGTTATCAGTATCATCTGCTCTGTGGATTCACTGATTTGATTAATGGATTATTCTAGCAATACATGAAATTAAAGGCTGAAATCTTTAGTAGCAATACAACAAACTCAGTACAGAAGTATTAGCAGTAAAATGTAGTTAAAATATGTATATACATGATTATTTTATATAATAATAACGACAACAACAAAATGCACGTTACTGTAACACAAGAGTTTACTCTCCAGAGATCAATAGTCTTTTTTTAACTGGAATATTTACACTGATTTATTTCAGTATGTTAATGTTTAACTGGAGTTTAATACTTCTTGTTATTTACTATAAAACTTGTACTGCTCCATCGTCTAAACAAATATTTTATAAACTCATAACATTAAAATATTGAGACTGTGAACCTCAAATTTGTACTTTGATTAAATGTACTTAGTTACACTGAGTTAATCAATATGTTTCTTATAATCAATAAATTCCATTAAAACACCAAAATCATATATTTTATATTATTGGCTCTCAGCTTTAAGCTCATTGGTTCCTCCTGTAAGTTTTTAAAAACAGTCCACAGATGTATTATTTCATTTTTAAACATGAACTTTTGGGTAAAAATTTTACGATAAATACAATATTTACACTAAAAAACACACATTTAAAGAAAAAAACCAGAACAAATGTGCACATTTACAAAAACAGAACACAGTTATTAATGTTAGTGCAACATTTATAAATAAATAAAAATACATAAATTAAATTGAACAGACTAAAGTTCAGATCACGTATTGATCAGTGAGCAGAAAGAAAGTGAGTGAAGTAAAATGAAGTGAGTCTTGTTCTTCGAGCTGGAAGAGATTACACAACCCTGTGTGTGTGTGTGTGTGTGTGTGTGTGTGTGTGTGTGTGTGTGTGTGTGGAGGTTGGGGCCACGCTTTCCCAGGCCGAGACAATACACTCACTCTACAGGAGTTTCTAAAGAGGAGGGGAAACATGCGGGGTGAGGCTCCGCCAAGATACCCTATATACTAACACACACACACACACACACACACTAACACACACACTAACACACAAAGGCTGAATAGTGACCGTGGCTTTCACCTCTGTGTTTTGGCGGCTTGGCATTCCTGCAAGTGTGTGTGTGTTAGTGTGTGTGTTAGTGTGTGTTTGTTACTGTGTGTGTGTTAGTGTGTGTGTTAGTGTGTGTTTGTTACTGTGTGTGTGTTAGTGTGTGTGTTAGTGTGTGTTTGTTACTGTGTGTGTGTTAGTGTGTGTTTGTTACTGTGTGTGTGTTAGTGTGTGTTTGTTACTGTGTGTGTGTTAGTGTGTGTTTGTTACTGTGTGTGTTTGTTACTGTGTGTGTGTTAGTGTGTGTTTGTTACTGTGTGTGTTTCTCTTCATTAGCACTCAAGTGTTTTTTTTTTCTCAGTAGTGAAACTCTTTTCACTAAACTGAGAAGCTGCTGTTTGTCTTCAGCAGGATCAACGTTACACTATTACACTGTTACTACTATACTATAGACTATACTATTACTATATACTATAGTTAAATAATGACGCCAGTTTATCAAACTACTAAACGTCCAGTTTGATTCACAGACTTCAGAATAAAACCAGTTTTTCTGCAGTTAAAGGTTTAATATGTAATTACTCTACATTAAAATATCTAACATTGATATAACCAGTGTTCTGTATGTTGTTGAATTGTGTACAAACAGTATCACAAATGTTTCCATCAACTTTCAAACTCAGAGAAATTAATAATTTAATAAAAGTAACGGACCGTTTCATTTGGTCGCCGCTACTCCTCCCACCTGCTGGAGAAACGACCTGAACGTTCGGTAGCCGCTGTGTCGTGTTGTTTGTTTTTCTGACTTCTCAGGGAGCACGAGGACGCTTCGCCTTCTACCACGCCGGTAAAACCCAAACAACCCAAGAAGAAGAAGAGCGAAGACGCGAGTAAAATATCGACGATCTGTGATAATCCAGGACTGCAAAGAGACGCCGATATCGCACGTGTTCTACTAGAGAGGTAGGCAAACAGTTTGTTCACTTTATCGTAATAATAACATTCATTTCTGTGACGTTTGATTCCTCCAGTGTGTTGCAATCAGCTACTGGCGGGCTGGCTAATTAACATTTACAGCAGCTAACTATTTGTTTACCACAGAGCTCTGAATTTGCCCCCCTAAACATGCTTGAAAACTCACCACATTTGTCACGCACATCAGGCCCGGCAAAAATTTGATAATACGTAAAAATTACCCCCTGCCCCCCGCCCCACTGCCCAGAAAGTGCTCAATAGCACCTAGGTAATCTAACCCGGCCCTTACAACGTAACCCAATGGGAGAGGCATTCTCTGAGCGTGCCCACTCTGTCATAATTTCGGTCTGCCATCTAAACTTTCTCGCCATCTTAATTTTCTCAAAAAACGACAGTGCGCCTTATATGTGGGTTCTGGTTGTGCTCACTGACATCGAAGCGATTTTGTGGTACACAGCACTCTGTCAAAATGTTTTAGTACGACAGGATTAGCAGTCAGCTACACATTTCTACTTTTCTATTTATCAGTTTAGCATCGTCAAGCTAGGCTAACCCGTTGTTGCTAACTTCGGAGCTAACCTTCACTTTTCCGGCAGTTGGGAAACAACAGACGTGACTTTTCATGGTGTTGACAAGCTGCAGCGTTTATTAACTGACACACTGTAGTCTGTACTGTACATTTACTGCCAGACTGACAACTTACTGCTGCTGCTAACCGTTTCCTCTGCTCCGTTAGCATTAACCGTTATTTCAGACGCTCTCTCTCTCTCTCTCTCTCGCTTCACCACTCACTGGCTAAGGAGTGACGCTACCTGCAGTTTCCATGGCAACGACACAACCGTTAACTCGAGACAGCGCTGCTCAACGGCTCCCAAACGCTATTGATTTAAATTTAAGTTTATCTTTAATTATATATAGTGCGGAAAATACGTATATTTTTACGCCTTTTCCTCTAATATAAAAGACTGATATGATTATCAGAAGCCTTTATGTCAGATGAGCTCAGAGAAACTTTCCTCCTACAAACAAACCCCCCAAAAAACACGTCTCGTCTCACTTTTGCTTCGTTTATTTAAAACATTCCAATATAAAAGAAAAATTACACATTTCTGAATTGTTCTATTTACAAAAACATACATTCTTTTAGCATCTACATACAGTTTACATGGTTCACTTTTCTTTTTTTCTTTTATTTCACTGCAGAGTCTCCGTCAGCTGGTGGAGGCTTCAGATTTACAGTCACAGGTTTGTTTCATCTCAACAGCCTTTTCATATTTTTATAGGCTCGTCCAGCTTTTAATTAAATAGCTGTACAGTTCATGTTGGCTTATTTTATTTTTTAAAAAGGCACTAAGAGGACAGGCTAGTGTACAACATTTAATAAACTGTAATTCAACAGGGTGTCACTCAGCAAAAAGAAAAATCAGAAGTAGCTTTTGCCTTTGGCAGTGATCAAACTGAGCTCAATCATCACTGAAAGATTCTATTGTTTAAGTTTTTTTTTTTATACATATGAACACGTACTTACTAAGGCTTATCAATAAATACAAGCACTTAAATGAAAAATCAAACTTTACACAATCGTAGGGAAGTTCCCCCCCTACAAATAAAACACGTCAAGTTTCTCAGGAATGTAACAATAAAACTAATAAGAATTATATTATTGAGCCATAAACATCGAGATCTGCAGGATTACTCTTATGGCTCGTATCGCCACAACGACGGCAGCGGCGTGGAAGATAAATCATTGGTCCTCTGCGGGGGGGGAAACGTAACCAGTGTAAATATACACATTTACACACTTAAATGGGGTTTAAATTATAAAAAACTAAACTTATTTTCCTCAGTTCAGAGCAGAATGAGTGTAAAAATAAAAAATGTAGAAAATGAGATTCTGTCTCATTTCCGTTGTTCCTGAGAATCTGACTGAAGCATCATTTGAAAGCGTTTTAAGCTTCAAATTATTTTTTTTTAATAATAGCACCAGTAAAACTCCCAGTTTAACACCTGACAGGTATGAAATGTTTGTTCTTTCTCTACTTCACAGCAGTAGAGTCCAGTCTCTACTTTAAGAAAATAAAATAAAGAAAAATCTGTTAAACAAAACAGAAAATTATTAAAAATAACAATCTGGTTTCCTGACAGAACTTTGATTCCTGTTAATCTCCATGTTTGTCGTTTTTGTTTAAAAGACTGAAAAGGAATCAAAGTTCAGATTTAGTGTTTTTAAAAACAACAAACATCTGCTACAGGAAGTGCGACGGCGCTTCCTTGAATCCTGCGCCGTCCCGTCCGGAGCTGACGGCGCTCTGAGGTCGGCTGTCTGTCCGTCACTTCTTCTTCTTCGTGGTGTGTATGTATGTGTGTATAGAGGTAGCGTGCCCTCGCCGGTGGTGTTGTTGCCGTTTCTGCTGCTCAGGGATTGGCCGGTTTCTCTGTGCTGTTGGGAGGAGTCAGGATGGCGCCGACGGGGGCCGGCGACAGCTGACAGTCGGGACTGTCGATCCGACGCTCGTGAGCTTTTCTCTGCAGGAAGGAGAAGAAAACATTTCAACTTTAGTCATTTAAAAAAAAAAAAAAAAAAAAGGATAAAACGAGATTAACAGCAGTGGAAACTGTTAACGAGAACGATGTGTTGGAAAAATAGCTGCGCTGCTCTGGTCTGTGTGTGTGTGTGCTGCTCTGGTCTGTGTGTGTGTGTGTGTGTGCGCTGCTCTGGTCTCTGTGTGTGTGTGCGCGCTGCTCTGGTCTCTGTGTGTGTGTGCGCGCTGCTCTGGTCTCTGTGTGTGTGTGCGCGCTGCTCTGGTCTCTGTGTGTGTGTGCGCGCTGCTCTGGTCTGTGTGTGTGTGTGTGTGTGTGTGTGTGTGTGTGTGTGTGTGTGTGTGTGTGTGTGTGTGTGTGTGTGTGTGTGTGTGTGTGTGTGTGTGTGTGCGCGCGCGCTGCTCTGGTCTCTGTGTGTGTGTGTGTGTGTGTGTGTGTGCGCGCGCGCTGCTCTGGTCTCTGTGTGTGTGTGTGTGTGTGTGTGTGTGTGTGCGCTGCTCTGGTCTCTGTGTGTGTGTGTGTGTGTGTGTGTGTGTGCGCTGCTCTGGTCTCTGTGTGTGCGCGCTGCTCTGGTCTGTGTGTGTGTGTGCTGCTCTGGTCTGTGTGTGTGTGTGCTGCTCTGGTCTGTGTGTGTGTGTGCGTGTGCGTGCTGCTCTGGTCTGTGTGTGTGTGTGTGCGCGCTGCTCTGGTCTCTGTGTGTGTGTGTGTGTGTGTGTGCTGCTCTGGTCTCTGTGTGTTCTTACCAGCAGGTCCAGATAGGCCACGTGTGTCTGGATGTTGTGTCGGTCGTCGGTTTTGACTTTGGCGAAGTTCTTGAGTTGAGGTTTGGGTTCAGATCGCAGCGTGTCCATGAAGGGCGTCATCCACCGGAAACAGGGAGCGACGCTCTCCCACGTCAGACCTGAGACACAAACACACATTTATTAATTAATCTATTAAACAGACATTTGTTCATTATAGTTTTAAAACCCGACAGGAGCTGAGAGGCAACGAAAAGGAACCTTGTGATAGTTTATTGTACTTTATTTATATAACTAAATAATATTTGGTTTTAAACGAGCGTCCAGACGTCCGGGTGAGAAAATCAAACCTACCTGAGACTTTATGAACGACATCGAATGTGGAGAAGTGGCAGAAGGCGGCGGCGGCGAGAACGCTGTAGCTGTAGTCCAACGAGGTGATGTCCATCATACAGACGTCTAATAGCTGGAACACAGGAGGTCAAAGGTCAGTTTTTACTAACATGATGCAGAAAGCTGAGTGTGAAGCGACTGAGATGATGATGAAGGTCTTTAATCACCTGTGTGATCTGGATGTACGTTTCCTGTGAGAACTGAGGAACCAGGAAGTTCTCTCCGTCCGTCTGAGCCTCCACCTGAGCGTAAAGCTTCAACCAGGAGATCGGCGTCTCCGGACACAGATTCCAGTCCAACGCCTGCAGGAGGAGAAACAGACAGACAGACGGGTTAATATTCAGACACATAAAGATCATCTATCTATCATTTAAAAGGGAAAAACACAAAGCTGCTTCTTAAATAAACTGTTCAGATGTAAATTTCAGAAGTTGTTTAAGTTATTGTTCCATTATTTCCTCACAAATGTCATGTTTATAATTCAAGTTTAACTCACAATTTATCATTTCTGCTGCACAAAAATATAATTTTAGAGCTGAAATGATTAAATTTATTAGCTGTAGAATCATTTTCTTATTGTTTTGTCAAAATCTGAGCTGTGAAAGTAAAAATGTGACTCCAAAGTATAAAAATATTAAATTTTACGATCATGTACGACAAAGAAAAGCATTAAAAATCATATTTGGAGAAGCTGAAACCAGCGAATTTGACATTTTGCTTTAAAAGAAAAAGACTGAAACTATTATTTAATTGCAGCTCGAATTTTCTGATTCAGTTTAAGCAAAAACATCAAATATTTTCTGGTTTCAGCTCCTCAGATGTGAAGATTATGTGACAGTAAACTGAATTTCTTTCACTTTTTGACTGATTGAAACAATTCAACCATTTAAAAAAGGGTCATTATGAACAGAGATAAACTGCTAATGTGTTTTATTCTACCTCGTGTGTAACAGAGTGATGTTTTATATTACAGGATGTTTAGTTTTCTGATCGTTGTGCAGCTTCAGTGTGTCAATAAAAACAGTGTGTTTTGGGTTTTGTACCTTCAGGATGTGCAGCTCTGTGCACTGGATGTCCCACATGTCGCAGGCGCCGTCCGTCACGTAGGCGAACTCGCAGATTTTAGGAGGATAAATCTCCTAAAGAGGAAGAAGAAGAAGAAGAGTTCTGGTTTAGAGCTGATGGGTTTAAATAAAAGCTTGTTTCTATCTGCTGGATCTTTAGCCGCCAGCATCAACACGCCTTCGTTCTCGGCTATGAATGAGCCTCTGTGGGCCGTCTGTCATGTGACCTCTGATTAAAAACATCTGTCCTATATATAAACACACAGCACGTCAGTCACATGATCGTCTGAGACTTTGCTCAAGTGAATTAAAACACAATAAACGTGTCAATGTTTAAACTTCCTGTGAATAAAGTTGCTTCAAACAGCCGAACGCGTCTTTAAATCCGGCGTTTTTTCTCGTGGCGCGTGAGGAAGAGGAGGGGCTCACCTCTATCTTGGAGGCGATGAAGAGCGTGGTGATGCCGATGAGCTGCAGGTAATCCTTGTTGACGTTCTGCTGCGTCAGCATGAAGCGGTCGAAGTAGTCCTGAGCGAGGTACGCCGTCTGCCGGTGGAGGCTGTACACCTCGCTCACCTGAACAACAACAACACAAACAAACCAGTTAAACCATCAAACTCTTCATTCATTAAACTGGTTTTTAATAATCTAATATTAATATTTTCTGACCTCCAGCAGCCAGTCGAGCAGGATCGCTCTCATCTTGGGCTGCAGTTTGGGATGCCGCTGCAGGTAACTCTTATCGTGAACGTACTTCAGCTCCTTGTTGAGCATTTTGATCCAAACGTCGTCTGAACTGGCCCAACTGGGAAAAAACAAACAACAACAACAGCAGCAGAGATTTAACGTCTTTGTTCATTAAAAGATAAGAAATAAAAACCAGAACGTTTATTTCTTAACTGTACAGAAGCAACATTTCTGCTCATGTTTCTGTTATTAACATTAATTTAAGATGAAAATCTGTAAATGTTTTGATCAAATGTTTAAAATAAAAAATATTTAAATACATTTTCTGGTCGCAGCTTCTTACAGGTGAAGATCTTATGTGACAGAAAACCGACTTAACTTTTCATATTTTACCACGAATTAAAGACGTTTTCACTGAACTCACGTGTAGAAGGATTATAATTTATGGTTTTAAAGTTATGAGATGATCGTTTGTAAACGTCTACGTCTGAAAACTGAAGCCAAACTGCAATAATTAAGAAGAAATCTGCAAATATTTTGATCAATAAAATAAACTGATTGTCTGATTGTGATTGTTTTAAAAAAGGAAAAGTGTCAAATATTTTCTGGTTGCAGCGTCTGATGTGAAGATTTGAAGCTTTTCTTCGTCCTGCATGACAGTAAACTGATGTTTTATAGACAAAAGTTTAATAAATGATAGTTTGCTGCAGCTCAGACGATCGTACTGTGAAGTTTGTGTTCATGTTTATAAAAAGGATCATAATGTTTAGCTGTGAGGAATAAAAACTGGTTTTACTGAAAAGCTCAAGAACTTTTAATAAAAGTTCATCTAATTCCAGACAAAATGTGTGAAGGAGGAGGAGCAGAGGAGAGGAGAAAGGAGAAGGAGGAGAAACAGGAGGAGGAGGAAGGAAGGAGGAGTGTTTCAGTGTGAGCAGTCAGCAGCGTGTCGCGTGTCGTTGTGAAGCTTCGAGGTGTCAGAACTCACCTGAGTCTCGGGATCGGAGACGCTTTGATGAAAAGGTTCTTGAATCTGTACTGCTTGAAGCTCGACGGGTCTGCGGGCTCCAGCTCTTTATGAGGAGTCTCTATGAGGACGCACGGACTCGCTCCGTCCTCCGACCAACACTTCTGAAAAACAAACAAACAAACAAAAAGATAAATAAACAGAAACAAAAAGAGTTCAAACCACAAAGTCTGATCAGCAGAGCGAAGACGTCACTTCCTCTTTTCTCTCTTCCGTCTTGACTGTATAAACAATGAATTTATCTTCTAAATTAAAATCGTCACGTCTACGAATCGTCCAGAAATAACAGAAGAGAAACGTCTGAAAGTCTCATTTTGTCTTAAATCTGAAGACATTCAGTGTCAAATCCTGATAATCTGATCAGAGACTCGTTTCTGCACCGTCTTCATCTTCTGTTTTTACTTTCATTCTCTTTTTTGTAGCTCTATAACGTTCTTGGTTAATCTTTAGTGTCTATGAATCGTCCAAAAACCAGAATATTTTGTCTCAAACCCAAAAATATTGGAGTTTACTGTCGTATATAAACCAAAAATAAGCATCAAACTTCACATTTGAGGAAGTTGAACGCAGATAAACGTGACAATTATTGATTAAAATAGTTGAATTTTCTGTACTTTTTAAAATAAATTAACTGTTGTAGCTTTAATGCAGTTTAATATAGAGCACTATTAGTTTAGTAAATTATATTAAATCTGCAGAAACGAAGCACAAAAAAAGGATTTAACACAATAAAAGTGCTTTTCAGGAAAAAGGAAAACAAATCTATGACATGTAGCAACAATAAAACAAAACATAAGATGCATTTGTGTGTAAAATATTAAACATTACTCTTTAAATAAACTGCTAGAAAAGATCTGAGACAGAAAAAGTTAACCGGCGACACCTTGTGGTGAAAAGACGGTAAAAGTTGCTGCTGCTTCTAAAAATCTGAGTCATTTTAACTTTTTATTGTTCATGTTGGAGATAAAACTGCTAAATCTGACTTAAAATTAAATAATCAAATAGATAGAAAAGGGTCTGGGACACTAAAGAAGAAGATAAACACTCAATAAAATAAATAAAAATGTAAACAAACGTGAACCGAAGAGACAAAATGGACGCTCTCGATCGACAAAACTCTTTAAAAAACATCAATTCAACACTAAAAACTAATAAAAACACACAAGTTAACTACATGTTAGAAGGCAGGGATGCAGGCAGGGAGGGAGGAGACACAAAAACCCAGATAATAAACTAGTAAAGACACACACATCCCTGTTTCATCTCTTATCAGCTACACACACACACACACATCAGTCAGACATGAGGACGCACTGACCTGTATTTCATAGCTTTGTTTCTTGGTGGCAGGTTGTAGTTTCTTCTTAGAGGGCTGAAAAAAAAGAAAGAAAAAACTTCAAACGAGCCGTCAGGCAGCGACTTAAAGGTGATATTAAGATGTCAAACTTGGGTTACGAGTGTTTTAAAAAAAGGAGACACAAACCTCTGACTTCCTTTTCCTCAGCGGGCCTCTGACAGTCGGTTCAGGTGTGTTTGAGTCTCTGGCTTGCAGTGTGAGGCGATCGCTGGAGTAAAAACAGAAAGAAAACACAGAGAATTACATCAAAAGGTTCGAGCTTCAAACGTCACATATTTCACACTAGAAAGAAGAACAAAGTCTCTGTTACAGGCGGCAGCAACGACGTGTTGTAGAGAGAAAAAAAGAAGAATATCGTCACCTTTTTTTGTGTGAAACTAGTTTAACTTGTTGTGTTTTAAGTGAGTTTCAGTTGCAGCTAAACCGAGCTGAGCTGCGACAATTAGTCAATTTATACAACTGGAATTAATAATCAATAAAAACCTGAATTAAACTGATTATTTAACATAATTTATCTGTAAGTTTTTAGAGTTTCATGTGAAGCAGAACAGCAGGTTTGAGGCCATGTTGCGATGTTTATCTGAATATATTGATTTATTATTAATACTCTGCTCTTTATTTCAGCCATATAAGCCTAACCCTGACCTTCCTGATCCTCTTTACAGAGCGAGGACCCCTGTTGGCCCCCCCAGACCCCCCCAACGCCGCCACCACCACCGTTAGAGGAGACTCTTACCTGCGTCTGGACATGATGTTGACTGAATTTATGGCTCCGCTGCAAAGACAAAAAAAAAGGAGAAATATTAGATTTAAACAACTGTAACATGTGTGACAGATAAAAGCTTTTAAAAGGAGGATTTATAGGTTGTATATGATGATTAAAATGAGAAGATTAGTCTCCTGAAACCATCTCAAGACCTCATGAGGCCATGTTCTGGAGCAACTGGGCCTAATCATCCCAAACATGTTATATAAGTTACATATAAAGTGCTATAAGCCTGATATTATAATATATTAATGTGTATAGGTCATATATCGTTATGAAAGAGCCAAACTAGCTCCTGGAAAGAGGAAGAAAGCCACAAATAATCACAAAACACATCAGTTTCAGGGCTGAGTATGAACTTCTGAGCTGGTTAGCTCAGATTACAGACACAGATTAGCTTGTGACCCTCAATAAAAATGGAGTCAGAATAGCTCCACAAAAGTAATAATAGCCGACAGACCAAGCCGGGACTACACAAGGCAAGACCACGAAGCCTAAACTGTATCATAAGCAGGTAAATAGAGATATAACCGTGTGTTAAATAAGAGCAGAAACTAGCCTGCCAACTTCTCAGAGCTAGTGTCTGCAGCCAAAAGGGAGGGGGGCTGGTTGTTCCCTCGATTTCAAACAAAAAAAGCTCGAAAATAACCCGGTTTCAACGCGGTTTCATCACATCCAGAGACAAATGACACGTCTGCGAGAAGCTCCGATGCACTTTGACTGTGTGAAAACGCCGAAATATGAAGTTTATTCAAGGATTGAAACTCTAAAGACGCGCCAATTTCCGCAGCGCTAAAGCGGGAGGATTTGAGTCCTGCCTCCGCGGACCTCCTCCACCAGGTCTGCGAGAGGGGGGAAAACTAGTGGAAAATACCGCTAAAACGCACCCATATCGATTTTATACCACCATCAGCTGCTAGAAGAAACTCATGAGGGTTATATATATCCACTTGAAGCTTCTCAAAGTCCGATAAGTGCTTCAAAACCGAGTCCAAAGCGAAGCTAAGCTGTGGAGGGGAGCTACTGTAATTAGCAAACTTAGCCCGGTAACTGCTAACTAGGTCAACAATAACCAGCTAACCCAGACATGCAGATAAACTGGTGATCCACTGGGTTTACATGCAAACAGCTGGATATTTGCTGGATGTAGGAAAAGAGGCGACAGAGCAAAGAACAAGCTACAAAAAACAACTTTAGATCAGTTTTAAAGTTAGAAGCGCCGCCTCCATGTTTGTACAGATAAAACTCCACTAAAAACTCAAAGTTTTCGGTAAAAGCAAAACCCAGGATGAACTTCAGGAGATAAAGAGAGGAAGATAGATTATTCAAGCAGTGGAAATAACTTAAAATAATGTAAAATACAAGTTAGAAGCTGAGTTATGGGATGCAATCCCTCGCTTGTCCAGATTTAAATCCACAAAACACGAAACTACGCAAGAAAAAAAGGCAGAGCTGATTCCTAAAGTCACAATATAAACAACAGAGAAGCTTCAACCGTTGAAATATGTTTTAAATCCATATAAATGAATGTAAATGTGCTCTGGAGCTCTGAGGTCTTACCTTCTCAGTGAAGAATGAATGAATGGATCAGCTGTGGCGCCGGCGCCAATCCTTATATCCGCATCTGCCTGAGTTACCTACTGCGCATGCCCGTTCCCGGTTAACAGAAACGCGCTAAATGTTTAAATATGAACCGATATTTTTAGAAACGAACACAACGAAACGCTTTAAATGGAGTTAAAATACTCTCATCTTCGATTTAGCGTGTTTTAGAAGCGTCAGGACGCCACTGAACGGTGTTTTCGTTTAGTTTAACCGGAGCTTACATTCATTTTTAACGGACACCGTTTCGTTAGAATGTTTTTTGATGTAAACACGGCTTTCCACACGTTCCGGTTAAACTTTAACGATTCGGTAGACGCACAGAAACCAGCTAACACCGGAAACACTCGGTAATTTCTTCACTTTGTGGAGATTTTTGCATTTTTTTCGCGGTACAAAAACGGCTTCCGCGTGAGCGCTCCGCCTGTGGGAGGGGCCTCCGTGAAACTCGGCCAATGAGACAGCGAGCCGGGAAAGCCGCGTGCTCCCTCCACAGAATGTAAACACAGCGACCACGTGGGGTTGCTGTCAAACAGCCGCTGTAGAAAAACTGCTGCTGACATTAGAGTTTGTCCTTTTAAAACTTGTTATTAAAGCACATATTTCATATTAATAACAGTTATTTCATCGATTAAAAACAATTTTTATACTAAACTTGTTTAAAGTCATTACGCGAGAAATGACTAACTTTAAAGGTACAAACTGAAAAAAAAGTATCCCTAAAGTGCCTGTATAATAAAATGTTATTGTTTTCTCATTTAGAGCTGCAACAAACGATTATTTTCAGATTTACATATTAATACATCTTCAGGTTGTTTCATTGATTAATCAGTTAGTTGTTTGATTTATAAAATGTCAGAAAATAGTGACAAATGATTCCAATACTTTTCCAGAATCAAAGTTGATATCTTCATATTATAGCTGCTACCAGACAGACAGACACTTTAATTATCCTTAAAAGGAAATTTCAGTGTTACAGGGAATGAAGAAACCACACACAACATCTGCAGAGTCATCTGAACATTTCTTAGTTGCAGGAACCAGGCAGGATTTCTTGCACGTAAAAAGCTCCATCCAGCATGGTTGGTCTCTGGGGCTGATAGCATCCGGTCCTGCAGATTTGTCACTTGACTGCTGGTAACAGACATGCGGGCGGGACGTGCAGAGAGCGGGCCTCAGTGTTTCTTGATATGTGGGGGGAGGTGTTGAAGCCCGTGTTGGGGGTTGGGTGACGAGGGGAGGCAGTCTTGATCGCCGGGGAGGTGTGAGAGGGAAGCAGCTGAGGGGGGCAGGGAGGAGGAGGAGGAAGGAGGAAGGAGGGGTTATGGGGGAAATTACTGAGTCATTGGGGAAAGAGAACAACTGTCAAAGGACCTGCGAGAAAAGAGACTTAAACTTTATAAACCAGGGTTTGAACCTGAACATTTTTTCTGGCAGTTGTGGCTGAAGTCTTTGTTGGCATCAGCAGAAACCTTCATTTTCCACTTCTTCTTTATCAGAGTTTGAACACTACTGATTGGCATTTTCAAATCTCTGGATATCATTTTATATCCTTTTACTGATTTATTTTAAGTTTAACTCCTTTTTCCTTTGACCATTTATACACAGACACTAATCACAAACAAGTCACAGGTGGAAACTTAACCTTCATAACCATTTAAACCTGTGTGTTTATTATCAGGTCAAACATTCAATGTAAACTTTTGATCAGATTTCAGTTATAATTATGATGTAAAAAAGGCCTGATACAATTATGTATTGGTATTTGTAAGAAATAAATGGCTTCACCTGACTATCATCAATTAAACAAAAGTTTTCAGCATAAGTCATTTTTTTCCCCAAAACATGGCTGATATCTCACAAATTCTAGCAGGTAATGAGCACAACTGTATATGTATGACAAGGAAAAAGCATAAAATCACATCTGAGAAGCTGAAACAAGCTCATGTTTGGCATTTTTGCTTTGACTAAAAATCAAAACAGCAGCTCTATTCACTCGCTGCCTTATCTTCATCTTCTCGGTCTCACATTCCTGAACAATCTTGGTGTAATTTTTGAGCAATCTGTCAGTTTTTGAAATGCATGTTAAGATGTTAAATCATGTGTCTTTCTCCTGAGAAACAAAGAGGTGAAATGGAGATGTTAATACAAGCTTTTATCTCATCATATTTGAACTACTGTAACTCTCTTTTTGCCTGTCTGAATAAGTCTTCCATACGACACTTACAAATTGTCCAAAACGCTGCTGCTTGGCTTTTAAACACGATCCAACAGAAGGTCACGTACATCAGACCAGAGAACCTCGTGTCTTTCACTGGAGGAGTAACTTCCATCTGGACACGACCCAGATCTTTGCAGCGTTTGTTTTCCTTCTAGAAGTTTCTCTCATCTCGCGGCAGGATGTCTGGAGCTCAGCCAGAGCGACCGTCAGGTTCCTGGTTACCTCGTTCATCTCGTAGGAAGACCTCTGATTGTCCCAAACTTCTTCTGTTCCAGGATTATGGAGGCCGCTGAGCTTTTTGGGAACCTTCAATGCAGCATATCCGTTTCCCTCGACACGCTCCTGTATCTGCAGGCAGCTCCTTCAACCTCATGGCTTAGTTTTTGCTCTGATAGGTGTTACATAGACAGGTGTGTTCCTTTTTAAACCATCCAATCAGTTGAATTCACAGCAGGTGGTAGAAACATCTCAAATATGATCAGGAGAAATGGAAACCACCTGAGCTGCTGAGCGTCACAGTAAAGAGTCTGAATACTTGTGTCAATGTGATGTTTCAGTTTTTCCTTTTTACTTAATTTGAAAACATTTCTAAAACTCTGTCTTCATTTATCATTGTGTGGTGTTGAGTTTAGACTGATGAGGGAAAAATGGATTTTAAAAGGCTGCAACATAAAAAAAATGTGAGAAAAGTGAAGGTCTGAATATTTTCTGAATACTTTATGCTGAGAAAACCTCAATGAAATTTTGTTCTTTTTGTTCTTTATAACTTCTTATCTGCACTTCAAACATCTCCATTAAGTCGGATGTTGCTGACACAACCAGCTGCCAACTAAATTTTATAATCAACTTTTGTTACTTTCCAGCTTCAACAATGTGAAAATTTTCAGCTTTTCTCTGTTTTATATCATCGTAAACTGAATATTTTTGTGTTTTGAACTGTTTGGTCAGACAAAACAACATATTTGAAGCCTGGGACTTAATATGTATTTATGGGGAAAAAAATCAAAAGATCAAAGATTAATGAATTTCCACTGCAAGGCCACCGTAGAAAGTACTAGTGCAGTAAAATACTGACGGCAATAAGCAATAAAAAGCATCAGTTTAGATGTAAATGTGTAAAAACAACTGTTTAGTTGCAGCAGGTTTCATGTTTATATGATAATATTCAGTCTTAAACTTTAATAAAACTTTTATTCAGGACAAAAAACGACTCCATGAAGGCAGAAGAAACAAACAGAGACGGAGGATCTGCGTATGAAAACATTTATTTTTCGGCTAATAAGAGATCACATGTATTAACTATTACAGTTTGAAAACAGATGACCCCACTTTTTTTTTTTTTTTTTTTTTTTTAAATTATCATTATTTTTTTTTTAATGACATCAGAACAAGAGTGAATTGATCTGTCATACATCCAAAAAAAAAAAAAAAATACAAAGAAGGAGAACCAGTTATGTCGATAAATAATAAAAGTTAACCCTAAAAATTCCTACACCTTTTTTTTCTCTTTTTGGCAAAGTGCTGTATTATTCCAGTAAACTACAACAAAACAAAACAAAAAAAAAGCAAAAATTTCTAAACACTTGGTGAAAAATAAAAATGCCACAAAATATTCTTCACACTGTTTTTTTTTGTTGTTGTTTGTTTGTTTGTTTTTAAAATGAACAACAGGAGAAAAATAAAAGAGGTTGTTTTTTTTTTGCTACATCATTCTGTCTGGTTTGTTGAGTCATTATAAAAGCTGTACAGGAAAATGGCGGCGGGTTGGCGGGCGGCGGTGACGGAGGGGGGGAAGGGGGCGGGGTCAAGCTTCCACCGTGTGGTGCATAGTTGGTGTCTGATGTCTTGTTTTCTTTATTACGTCCACTGAAGGACGTTTAAGAAAAAAAAAAAAAAAAAAAAGAGAGTTCAAGTTCTTCATTGATGCATTGTCGTTACAACATTTCAACCTGGAAGGCACGTGATCCACAAATTTCAAGGCATTTAAAACAAAAAAAAAAACAAACAAACATTATAAATCCCTGTTAGTCTAATGATAGAGATGAAACTGACAACAGAAACTAAAATAAAAACAACAATAAAGTCTCCAAAAACAGCACGAGGAGACAATAAAACCCTCACTGCTACGTCTCCTCGGATCCCTTCTGTCTTTTAGTTTAATTCGTCCTTTTCAAAAACATTAATGTAGTAACACACACACACACACACACACACACACACAACATAACGTCGTCCATGATTGCAAAGCTCGATAGTAAAAGAGAAAGAGAGGAAGAGAGAGAGAGAGACATTCGAAGGAAATAAAAGCTTAAATACACCAGAAAGAGAGAAAGAATCACTCCAACTATCATCACGAGTATTTACAGCGAACCATACAGACGCCTAACAAACGTTTTGTTAGTGCTTTCTTATTAATGCTACCGTCCCGTCGACACCAAACAACCACAGAGACAAACTTAAAAGTCAAGATTTGACTGGAGATTCAGAGAAAAACAAAAAAACCCAAACACACACTGCAAAAAGTTTCCATCAAAAAGCAACTGAATCGTCACTGAGGCTCAAAATCCTGTTTTTATTCCTCGTGTTTAAACTGCACAGACGTCTTCAAACAGTAAAAACGCCTCCAGACTTCTACTTTAAACTGATTTTCTTTATTTTTATTGTTGTCTGTTGGTGTTTTGGCCAATAAATCAGGATTTCTTTGAGTAAAAATCAACAAAATGTGAAGTTTTATAGTGTTTTCTTCTGTTTTAAGATCATTCAAGAACAAAAAAAATATATCGTAATTAGTGAATTTGTGCATTTTCACACAAGTCTGCAGAAAACTGAGAATTTAAGGTTCAAAGTGAGATTTTGTATGGAAGCCCATTTCAGCCAGGAAAAAAAACAAACCAGATGAAAAGTTAAGAATCCTCAAAAAACAAACAAAAAAACTTTATAGATACATTTTTACTTAATAAAACAATATTTTTAGTTATTATATATATATATTTGAGATAATAGGCCAAAATATGACCTACTAATTACAACTTTTTACATGAGTTAAAGTTTTTAGTTGAGTTAGTATATCAAAAATGTGAGATGTATATATACAGTTTGAGTTAAAAACATGAGATAGTCAATAAAATCTTTGACTTTTTTGACAATTATGAGATGAGAAGTTGTAAATTATTCAATATAAGTCATATATTTCGACTTTATACCAGTATTTTTTTATTTCTGTCGTTCAAATTTCATCTTTTTTTTTCTTCCATTTGCTGGCAGAAATGTGCTTCCATACGTTCAGTGACTTTATTGGATGGTTTAACTTCTGCAGTGCGTCGACTCGGCTCGGGCTCCACTTTCCCTACAGCAGACACATTAAAAAAAACAACTGACAGTCCACCATTGCAGAGCGCCAAGACCAAGAACCGTTAACAAACACTTAAATGTTAAAACTAAACAACTTTAAAAAAAAAAAGAAAAGAAAAGAAAGAAAAAGGTTAAAAATCATCATTGCTACTTTTTTGGTTTAAATATTTTAACAATTTAACAAACTGTAACTAAGTTAACATGGAAAATAGAATAGTTAAAAAGCATAAAGTACATTTCTAAAACCATGTTAGGTACACTTGAGCAAAAAAAAAATATATATATATATAAACATTGCTGAAGACCAAACAGTTTCTCTCCATCTTGATGGATTTCCAACAGTCGACTGAGAGCGTCAATAGTTAATTTTCACAGTCCTGGGACCAAGATAAGATTCTGAGACACTAATAAACCCAAAAAAAAAAGAAAAATAAGTTGATTATTTCTCACAAACATTTTCACGAAAGGGGACAGAGCTGGAAAAAGTCCGAGCACGCACAAAGAATCATCGGCCGTCAAGTAAAAATCTGCATTTTCCTAAAGTGTAAAGGTGATTGGTTGTGACCCTGAGAAGTGGACTGCAGATTTTTAATTTTTTTTTTAAAAGAACAAACAAAAAAAAATTACTATAAAAAGAAAAATTTTTCCATTTTCTTTTTTTTTTTTAATCTTCCAACCATCATCGTAACAACTAACACAAACTAACAACCATGCAACAGATCGCACACTAACCAAACATACCTAAGCGAGAAACCGTAGACGCATATATACCAACTTCATACTGATATGTAATTTTGTTTTTTTCTTTTCAAAAAATATTTTGGAAGTTTTTTTTCCTTTTTAAATACATTTTTTTCTCCTATTCATCTCAAAGCTACCGTTAAAACAAGGCGTTTAGTGATATTTAACCCAGTAAATTTTACCATCTTTTTTTTTTTTTCCTTTTCTTTTTTCAAGAAAATATTGTGAAAAGTACTGAATTATAAAGTTCAGAGGCAGGTTCGAGCCGCCATAGACGGTCACGTTTAACAGCAGGGTGATGATTTTTACATTTAAAAGGCAGGAAATTAAAGGAAAAATCCCCTTAAAATGCTGTAAGGCTGTTTGACAGAACTAGTGATCGGTTTTGCATCGCTGACTTGGTTTATTACCGCGTTTTTCCTCTTCTTTCGGTTACAGTTCCTCAATATTTTGTAGTTTTAAAAGAGCTCAAAGTCGATCACAGAAAGAAGAAAAACACACAGAAACTAGAAGTCTATATCTGTACACTCACTCAGGAAATAAATCAGAATATAAAGAAGCAGCTACAAGAAACGTTTGAGTAAGAAAACATTTTGTTGACTCATTAAACTCTCTGTTCTGTTTCTCGTGTTTCAAGCCGGATGCCACCTGGGTCGCATTCAGCTCTGCAAATAAAAAAAATGTTTTCCCAAAACATAAACGGAGGTGGAATGAATGTTTTGTTGCAACTGCGGAAAGAAATGATTTAAAAAAAAAAAAAAAAAAAAACCCTGAAAATGAAGTTTCAACTGTTTAATATTTAAAGTTCTACAGTGATGTGATATTGCACTTCCAGAAAGTTTAGCAGAAACTGAGATATCCTGAGTTTTAGTCCCTACTAAGCTCCACAAACGTTGCAGCCTACATTTCCCATAATGCAACTTGATAGCATCTTTCCATTAGATGCTCTGCTTCGTCTGGATCTTTCAAACTCCACAACTTTATGAGTTTATAACAGCTTTTTTTTAAAAACAAAAAAGCTTCTCCAGACATTAGAAAACTGTGTTAAATTGACTTTAACATGTAAAATTCACAGAATATCCCTTTATTAGACTAGCTGAAAGGCATTCTGGGTACTGTAAGACATCACGATTGCTGATTATTAACAGTGTTGAGTTGATTTGAGGGGATTTTTCCTTTAAAGCGACTCAAACGTCATGACTGACTTTTTTTTTGGGCAAAACTGTTCAAGTGAAACGTCTCCTGATGTCCTGAGAAGTTGCCCAAAAAAAAAAAAAAAAAAAAAAATTGGGGTCACCAGACAGTCAGGAGACCACGTAACCCTGCCGTGACATCATCACCGCCATCGCCGTCCCGTCCCGCCAAGACATGCTGCGAGCTGCGAACCTGCCGCCGAGTAAAGTGACCTACAGCATTGATTCTACACATATAAGTTGTCCATGAAGAAGAAGAAGAAGAAGAAGAAGAAGAAGAAAGAAGGGGGAGAAGGAGAGGGAGGAAGACGTTGCCGTGACAACTCTTCCTCTTCATGATTGGACACAAACAGAGAGGGTAACAGGAAGGAAAAGGGGGGGTGACAGGAGGACACATGATGACCTTTTCTTTTCCACATCCCTTCTTCTCAGCATCAGTATGAAAGAGGAGGAAGAGGAGGAAGAAGAGGAAGAGGAGGGCAAACTTTCTACCTGTCGGCCACATGAGCTGATAAAAAAGATAAACAACCAGCCATGTTCCCGATTTTGCCATCTGATCAGAGACCGTGGCGAGTAACTGATGATGTAACTTGTTGCTGGTGTGTGTGTGACCAGTGCTTAAAGGGTCGAGGTTGATGATGATGATGATAAGGGGAGGGGAGGGGAGGGGAGGAGGGAAGGGGGAGGAGCCTCAGAAGTTGAGGTGTCTCTGGCTGGGCTGGTGCAGGTGCATGGTGCTGGCCTTGGGCGGGCGCAGCAGGTTGAGGCGTCGCAGGGCGTTGCGGGACAGCGGCTGGGCGTGCTGGGCGGCGGCGAGACCCTGACGCTGCTGCAGGAGGCCGGCGCGGGCTGACAGCGCCGCGGCGTAGCAGGCAGAGTGGAGGCTGGAGCGGCGAGGGACAACCGCCACGTCCGGCCTGCGGGGGGCGACAAAGAGAAGATCAGATATTCGACGTACAGAAATACAAAAGATATGTTTTAAAACCTTTTCCCTCCTCTCTGATCAATCTGATCATTTACTGAAGTAAAACAACACTACTGCAGTAAATGTACAAAAGTATTATGAGTTTGATGTAGTTAAAGTATTGCAGTAAAAGTAGTGGTTTGGTCCCTCTGACTGATATATTATTATATATGACAGAGATCAGCTGTGCTTCTCTGGCCTCAGCTCTGAAGTCCAACCCCTCCCATCTGAGAGAGCTGGATCTGAGTGGAAACAAGCTGCAGGATTCAGGAGTGAAGCTGCTGTGTGCATGTTACTGTTGTAGCTGCTGGAGGTGGAGCTAGTTTACACTACTTTATATACAGTTAGCTAGTTTAGTCCACTGGTTCCCAAACTAGGGGTCAGGGCCCTCCAAAGGGTCAGCAGATAAATCTGAGGGGTCATGAGATGATTAATGGGAGAGGAAAGAAGAAAAAACAAAGTTCTGATACACAAATCTGTTTTCAGTTTCTGGACTTTCCCTCTAATCTTTGATTTTTGCTGAAATGTGACGTTTCTGAAGGTCTTATCAGTCTGCAGCAGCTGCTCCTCTGAATCCTGCAGGTTGTTGTTATTCAATATCAACCTGCTGAGATTTCACATTTATTGAAATGAAAGCATGTGAGAAGTTTAGAGGGAAAAACTATTTGGTGGAGCTGTTAACAACTCATAGATATGTGAAATGTGACCCCGACTACACACTGCTTTTTGTAAGACGTCAAAAGACAAAAAGGTTGGAAATCACTGGTTTCATCTTTAACAATGTGTTGTATTTTAAAAGCTTGTTATATTATCCATTGTGTCAAATCTTCTTGTGAAAAGTAACTAAAGCTGTTAAATAAATGTAGTGGAGTAGAAAGTACAATATTTCCCTCTGAAATGTAGAAAGTAGCATCACATGGAAATACTCAAGTAAAGTACAAGAACCTCTAAATTATACTTAAGTAAATGTACTTATAGCTGCTTTAATAACACCACAAACTTTATTCTACAATAAAAAGTGAAAACATTAAATCTAATGAATGAAGGACTTTACCTGTGACGAGGTCCGTCCAGAGTGCGTCTGCCCTTCTCTTTCCCACCTGAGGCCGTTGGGGCGGCGGGCACGTTGCTGGGCAACAAGCCCAGCTCCAGGTCGAGGGAGCGTGGCAGGGGGTCGAGGGTCAGCCGGGGGGGGCTGTGGTGGGCGTAGACGGACATGCTGGGGTGTTCGATCAGCAGGTTCTCCAGGGGGCTGGTCTCCAGGAGGACAGGCTGGCTGCCGCGGCCGGTGAAGCACGGCGGCGGGGTGACGAACCAGCTCTCCTCCAGAGAGCAGGCGTCCAGGCGAAGGAACCCGCTCTCCTCCTCTTCATCATCCTCCTCCTCCTCTTCCTCCTCCTCAGCGCCGCCATCAGTGTCGGCCGTGGAGTTGAGGGAGGTGCAGGAGGCGTAGCGGATGGGGGGGCTGGCCATGGGCGAGGGGATCATCACCAGGTCTTCCTCCTCCTCTTCCTCCTCCTCCTGTTCCTCCTCTTCCTTCCGGCTGACGGTGGATCCGGAGCGGCCGTCACCACACTGACTGGAGCAGGCTTCAGCTGCACACACAGAGGGATCAATCATATGATCAATCAATCACAAAGTCTCTACTTGACAGGTAAAGTTCATATTTTAAGGAAGTAAAAGCAGTTTTCTCAGGACTCTTAGTGTTGTTTTTTTTTTTACATTTTAATGTTTCTGTCTCAGATGAATCAGGTTTATGCTTCTGACAGGATTGACAGCTGATATCTGAACGAGTCATTCAACCTCTGATATTCACTAAAAAATGGAGACGCAGAGCAGAAACGCACACGTGCTGTCAACATGTTTGGAGACGCGCTCGGTCCACAAAGTCACTTCGGTTGTCACGCTGACTTTGCATTCGACGAAAACATTTGACAGCTGAATGTAAAATATATTCAATAAATGATCCAACATTTCACCAAGATTAGAGCAAAAGTCCAAAAACAGAAAACAAATTTGTGTATCAGAACCGACCCCTAGGTTGGGAACCAGTGGACTAAACTAGCTAACTGTATATAAAGTAGTGTAAACTAGCTCCACCTCCAGCAGCTACAACAGTAACAGCAGCTTCACTCCTGAATCCTGCAGCTTGTTTCCACTCAGATCCAGCTCTCTCAGATGGGAGGGGTTGGACTTCAGAGCTGAGGCCAGAGAAGCACAGCTGATCTCTGACAAACTGCAGTCACCAAATGTGAATAAAGAATAAATTATGTAGATAAAATGTAATTTATAGTCCAACTATGTCCTCATCAATGAGCTTTTCCCTAAAATGAGCAGAGTGACTTTGTCATTGTGTTATTGTGGATCATCATAATGTCAGTCTTCTACTGTCAAATCTGTAATTGGAGGATCAAAGTGAAATCAGACATCTTGGACTAGAACTTTGTATCAGAACTTTGTTTTTTCTTCTTTCCTCTCTCATTAATCATCTCACGACCTCTCAGATTTATCTGCTGACCCTTTGGAGGGCCCCGACCCCTAGGTTGGGAACCAGTGGACTAAACTAGCTAACTGTATATAAAGTAGTGTAAACTAGCTCCACCTCCAGCAGCTACAACAGTAATATGCTGCTCTACACTGATGCTTCAGTATTAATAATCTAATGATGTCATATATAATAATATATCAGTCAGAGGGACCAAACCACTACTTTTACTGCAATACTTTAACTACATCAAGCTCATAATACTTATGAACTTTTACTGCGATATTTTGATGTAGATTATAAAAGCGTAATAAACCTACTAAATCTATTCAAGTGTCTCAATAATCACAGTTATTTACTTCAGTGTAGAGCTGCAACAGGTTTGATTATCAAGAATAGTTTTTGTCATAGTTGCAGCTTCTTTAATGTGAAGATTTGAAGCTTTTCTGTTTCACACATGATAAAAAACAGTCTGTTTAGGTTTTGGATTGTTGTTGAGACTTTACAAGACATTTGAAGATGTCACCTTTAGGCTCTAAGAAACGATTTTCTGACATTTTATAGACACAAAGAGTAACCAGTTCATCAAAAAAACAATTAGCAGATTAATTGATAATAAAGATAATAGATATTTGCTTTTTCGTACTGTGAAAAAGTCCTACAGGGACTTTGTTACTAAGCTTAGAGATGCTTCTGCTGAATTTGAGATATTTTTGCATTCTGACTTTATTAGAAAACAACAGTTGAGATACAGGAAATGCAGGGAAACAACCTTTTTTTGTAATTTTTCAGTGCTGTGAGCAACACAAACTAAACCTTATTCACCTCCAATATGATGAAGAGGAACCACGAATTACAGAAACAGATACTTCAGAACTAAATGAGAAAATATGTGATTCTAAACTCAACGTGACCCTTAAACTTCAGGACACTAAAAAGCCGTGATAGCAAACTTGGCATCTCACATTTTCAGCGCAGCATTTACTCGACCAGCTGTTGTTGAGCTGGTAAAGACGTCACCGGCTTTAAATGTGGGAATCTGATTGTGGAGTCGATCTCTGCTGTAACGTCCTCAGCTTACCAGCAGGGGGCAGCATGGTCTGTTTGTACAGAAACAGCAGCAGCAGCAACAGCAGTGAGATGTAAACAATCATCTTTCTGCACAGCCAGAGAGCTGCAGGAAGGCTGTCTGACAGCAACAGCATCACATGTTCAACCCCCGAACCGCAGCCTGCACGCATGTTTCTGTTTGTGTCTGCAAACACGCCTCTGTGTGTCCTGCTAAACCTGTCCTTTCTCTCTCTCTCTCCTCCACACAACCGTTTAATCTGCTCACAACCACCTGATCCCTCCACTCAGCAGCAGTTTCCTCTACACCTCGAGGCCTCAGACACGACCGCTGCACATAAATCATCACGTACGATGTGAACGGCGGCGGCTGCACACCAGAACCCGTCGGGTTGTTGTAGCGCTCTTTGATCCGACATCAGCTTCTAATAATGATTCACAGAGACGCAGGAAGTTATGAAGTGGAAAGGCAACATGATCTCAAGCTGGCAAGACTGGATGCTAAAAATAAAATCGACTGACTGAGCAGAGACGTCTCTGTTTGATTTCAGTTCTGTTTAAAAAGGACGTGGTATTTTTATCCAGCAGTCAAATAAAGCCCGTAAATAAGAATTGATATCTGATCTTCATCGCTTGAACCCTGCTGCGCTTTATCTCCTGCCCAGTCTTAATCTAAAATGAAAAAGCAGCAAGAAAACAAAGGTTTAAGAACTTGGCACCGTGCATCAACTTATCTCCCATGACCCTCTTGTTCTCTCTCTCTCTCTCACTGTTTACATCTAAACTTGCTTTCCACGCATGTGAGCCAGAGTTTGGAGCTTGTTTCCCCACACGTGACACCAGCAGCTCCGACTCCCAGGAGTTCACAGAGGAATCCTTGTTTACACCACAACAGCACCAAGAGAGAGAGAGGAGAGTGCTGACTCAGCTACCCAGCAGGCCAGGCAGGCTGATCCGCAACGGTTTATCCTCTCAGCGGGACAAACCTTCGCTGTCCGACTCCATTAGCGGCTGATCTCTTCCTCCTTCCAGAGGCTGCAGGTGTTGGTGAGGAGGAGGAGGAGGAGGAGGAGGAGGAGGTTCAGGTGTAAAAGAAAAAAACAGGCCTCTTTTCTGCAGCAGGAGTCAAACACTTTGTTTTGCAGTGTTTTGCAGACTCTGGCAGGTTGTGTGTGTGTGACGGGTTAATGAGGTCAATGTGGCTGCGAATGAACCGACTGACCTTCCACACGTCCTCTTTTCTTTCTCCCTCTATTGACCAAAAAAAAAAAGCCTCAGAGTTTCAACACAAACAAACATCTGATTTCAACTTTAACCAGCAAGCAGTGCTGTTTGCTGCTCCAGATCATTTCAGCTCAGTCAAGCGTTTCGCTGATCATAACAAACACGTCAGTCGAGCGTGTCCGCGTTATTACGACACGTGATTAGTCGATTAATCTGCTGGTTGACGGATATTTTGTCAAATTCTCTTGATTCCAGCTTCTTAAAATGTAAATATTTTGTGGTTTTTTTGGGTTGTTTGGAACAGAATGAGACATTTGAGGAGTTTATCTTAAGTACTGCAACTTTTATTCTCTTGTTTTATTACCCTTTTTGGCATCTTTTTATTTCCAAATTGACACTTTTTAATTGGTTTTATAAGTTACTTTGTACTTGTGTTGCTTTTATATTCTGTTTTAATGCCTTTTATGATCCATGTAAAGCACTTTAAATTGCCTTGTTGTCGTCTTTGTCCCCATTTTCTGACATTTTATGGACTAAACAACTCGTCGATCATTCTAGAAAATGATCTGCAGATTAACTGATAATGAAAGTTGCAGCTCTAAATACGATGCTGCCAGTATATTTCAGTCTACGTGCGTCTTGATTTCCTCCCAAAAAGCACAAAAGACAAGCGTGTCATCGTGTGTATGACTACGCCCGGTGAACATGGGTGTTGTTACTCTCACTTAAAATATGTTATAATACATTTCAGTCTGCACAGAGAAGTCTGCCCGACGTGGAAAGTGTTATTTGAGCTGCATATTTTACCACCAGTATCGATATGACACATTAGTTTCACTACCTAAATACTTTGAGGAACATAAACATGTTTTTTTTTTTCTTATTCTTGACAAAACTCACTTTTTGCATGCAACAAACGGATGAAATACAGATTTTAAGTCAAGAAACTCTCTGATTAAACGGTGAACATGGCTGCGAATCTGTGCAGATATTTTGATATTCGCTGCTTTGGACACTTTTTTATGATCAATACCAAAAAAATATTGAGGTTAAATACTTTGCAATCAAGCCTCTGCTGGTCTGAACTGTTGTTTTTCTGTTAATTTTCTTAAACAGAAACATCTGCAGAGGTTGAAAAATGAACTGGAAGTAATATTAACTGCAGTACTGACAGATTTCCAAACCTCAACTGGTTTGCTCTGTTTCTCTTTTTGGTTTATAATTCTGTCCTTCTGGTGGAAAACCGGGACGTCAATCAGTCTGGGAATCGAAACGTTGGTGTTTATTTAGGTCTGAGATTAGATGAAATCACATCGCGCTGCAAACCAGAGAGTCTCCGGTTATATTTCAACCATCATAAGCGGCTCAGATCTTTAGTTTTTTTAGGAAATGCATTCGTCTGCAGAACTCAGCTCGGACTCATTAGCGGTTTTCAGCGGGAACTTGACGATGCACCTGGTGGAAACATGACGCCGTGTCCAGGTGTGTCTGTCAGGAGGGACGTTAGAGCGTCTCTGTGCCCATACATGTCCACCTCCACCTCCAACCAGCCTCTATTTTTACCTCCTCTGGCTCCTCGGACGCTTTTGTTTGACCTGTTTACAGGTTGACTTGCCCATAAACTGCCTGATTCCCCCCCTCACCTTCCCTCCCAGTCAGAAGTGGGGCAGTCTTCCTCCCCATCCCTCCCCCCTCCCTCCCCTCCCCCTGAAATATTCACACGCCTGTGGAATCGGAGACGGGTCAAGTCGAGACCAGAGTGGCGGCGGTGGCGGGTGAACGGTGGGCCAAACTTCACTGTGAGCCTTCTGGAAGTCACTGCAGTGTCATGTTTGTGTACACAGTGTGTGTGTGTGTGTGTGTGTGTGTGTGTGTGTGTGTGTGTGTGTGTGGTGTCTGTTTTGATTGGGACCTTTTTCTGATCTCAGACAGCTTTGGAAAGTTGGCTCGACTCGTAGCTGCCATTACAACATCTAAACTCAGTTCAGTATCTTTCCTGCTGATCTGGAACATGTTGCATTAAATGTTTTCCTGCTTAAAAAAACTAATTTATTTGTTTCTAATTTTATTTGCATGCACTTCTTTAGATAATAAAGAGTAACAACAGTTTTACATGTTTTAGATGACAATCGTTCAAAGTCTGCAACACTTTCTACACAAATCTGAAGTGAAAGCCGACAGATTAACTTTAAAGGCTTCAGCTGCACAAAGTTCAACTACAGAGATTAAAAGACCGTCTTGTTCTGTCGTCTTAAGAGCAACATGAGAGATTTATTACTCAGTTATTACAGTTGACGGAACAGAGACGATAAAATCAAGTTTATAAGCCATGAAACACAATTTTAAGGATTTAAAGACCATCTTCTCATGTTGTTTCAATCTTTAAAGCTCTAATCTGTAATGATTCCTGATTAAAATGTGTAAAACAACTAGACCTATGTTCTATATGTTGTTGAGTTGTGTTCTTACATTAATGTTCAAACCCAGAGAAGTCTGTCATTTTAATCAAAGTAACGGACCGTTTCATTTGGTGGCCTGTCAATGGCGTCATATCTCCTCTACCAAAGAGCCACAACAGCACAACGACAAAGTCACTCTGCTCATTTTAGAGAAAACACATCTGATTGGATTATAAATGGATTTTTATCTACATAATTTATTCTTTATTCAGATTGATTAACTGCAGTTTGTCAGAGATCAGCTGTGATTCTCTGGCCTTAGCTCTGAAGTCCAACCCCTCCCATCTGAGAGAGCTGGACCTGATTAAACTGGGCAAACGTTAGCAGCAGCTCGGCTAACAGCCCCTCCAGGAAGTCCGCTGCTCGCCCAACATGGTGGAGAAACACTGATTTTTTAGCTGAAACTGCTTTATTCAGTGAATTGAAGAAGGACGTTGCACTTCAACAATTCTCGGTGGAGAGCTAAACCCAAAATCCAGCAGACTTGTTCCAAAAATGTAGAAAAAAAGGGTAGCACATCTCAATTTTCCAGTCAAGGAGGACAAAATATGAACATTTCACTTGTTTATTTGGCTCACATCACATTAGAAAAACGCTTCCACGTTTGGGCACAGAGCCTTTTTTCAGAGCATTTTAAGTATAAAGGTTCAGTTCACTCATATATACAAGGGAGGAGTTAGTACTCAGCTGGGGGTTGGACCCAACCATTTGGGAACCAATCAGCCTTCTCATCCCATGGTTCTAGACACAGGGACCAATCTCAAGTCTACAATGAAATCTGCTTTAATTAGTATTTGAATGATTTTAATCAGCGGGTCCGTTTGTTCTGGAGAGGAGGAGACCTCTGCGGGTAAAAACATCCTGAACCATCAACACTGGAGTAATCCTATCCCACTGAAGCTGCTGCTTTAACAACCAAGACAACAACTCCCATCATCCCTTGCTGCTTCACACCGTCATCACACATCTGTTGTTATTGTTTATATTTAGAGACTCTGAGCGGCTGAAATTACATGATGTACGTTTAAAAATGAGAATTCTAGTTTTTATAAAAGCAGACTTACTGTTATATTTCAGCTACTGTTTTCTAGAAATGTTATTTTTTGGGGCATTAATGTTTCTATCGGGCAGCTGATGACAGGAAATGAGGGACCGAACTCAAACCTTGATGCCTGAGAGACGTTTTCTAATTAAAGAAATAAAAACCCTGCGTGCAACGTTATTTTCTTACCCAGGTAGTTGACCAGGATCCAGTCTTCGTCCTCCTCCTCTTCCTCTTTGCCGTCTCCGGGTCGGCTGCATCGGCTCAGCTCCTCCACGTCATCCCCGAACAGAGCGCTGGCGAACCTCTGGAACATCCCGGGACGTCCTGCGGGGGCGGCGGGGTCAGGTGGAGGGAGGAGGAGGAGGAGGGGCGGCGCGGCTCGGGGCGACGGCGGGGGCGGCGCGTGGCGGGCGCTTTGGTCATCAGCTGCGGGGTTCACGGCGAGAGGAAGGCTCCGGAAAGGCGGTAAAGTGCATCAACGGCGTGTGGTCATGGATCATCTGAGGGCCAGCGGGAGACGGCCGGACATCGCTCGACGTCAAGATTCAACGAGTGCAAAAGTACAAAAGAAAGTCCTGAAAGGAGAAAAAAAGAGGAAACAGATTAAATCTACAGACTTTTATCATCAAATCTAGTCGAAATATACATAAAAAATATAAAATATAAAGCTGAAAATCAGGTTAGAAGTCGTTTCAGTGCTTATTTATGTTCCAGGTTAAAAGTTTAGACTTTAATCTTGTTGCTGTTTCAACAATTCAACAGAAAATTAATCACAAACTATTTGATTCATATCAATAAATCGCTTTGAGTCATTTTTTTTTAAAAGAGGAAAAACACTGAAAGTCTTTGGTTCCAGCTTCTGAGATGTGAATAAACTGAATATATTTGAGTTGAGTCATTTCATGTTGCGTCTTTGGGAAACAGATCTGACTGTTTAAAGACCGAAAAACTAAATCGCCCGAGAAAATAATCAACAGATTTATCGATTTAAGTAGTTGCAGCCTTCGTCTCCAGCTGTTATATTTATGAATTAATTCTGATTTGAGTCTGAAACAAACAAATCTCACTTTCTATTCTAGTTTATTTAACTTTGCATTTATTCTTTTTATTTAATAAAACATATTTAGAGACCAAAGATCTGAAACGAGACTCAACAGAAGCGTTAAAATGCAGTTTAAAGCCTTTAAAATCTGATAAAACGCCTCCAGTGACGTCAGCTGAGTCGGCCAGCGTCGGTCGGCGCTGACATCGTCTATGACAGTAAACTGAATATATATTTCATGTTGCATCTTTGGGAAACAGAGATCCAGTTTAAAGATCGAAAAGCTCTGGTTAAATATCTGCTGAGTGAGTCTGAAAACAACCTGCTGTTAAACTGTTTAAATCTAATTTTCTGTTCATTTACTTAACTTTGCATTTATTCTTTTAAAACATAAAACATATTCAAACCAGCGAACATCAGCGTGCGTTTCCATCTGTGTTAAAATGTGTTAAAATGTAGTTTAAAGCCTTTAAAATCTGATAAAACGCCTCCAGTGACGTCAGCTGAGTCGGCCAGCATCGGTCGGCGCTGACGACTAAAAGCTTTAACAGTTTATTTAAAGGTTATTAAAGGTTATTAAAGGTTTCTGTCAGACTGTGAAGCCACAAATGACAAAGACATTCAAACAAATCAAACTTTAAATGACACACAGAGAAACTGAAACAACGTGTGTGTGTATAAAAATAAATATAAATATAAAAGGACGATCAATCAGAAGCAGCAGGAACATATAAGGTGATAATCAAAATAGATCCAAACAGACTTTTACTGTAAGTCACATAAAGTTATTTCAGTGTGTGCAGTTTAATTCTGATTATCACCATATGTAAATATATAAACATATAAATACACCTGCTGCTGTGTGGAGCAGAAACGGGGCTTTTATCTGCACGGGGACTTTTTCCCGCTCTAAAATAGAAAATGGGTCAAAGAGTCTCAGCAGGCGGCCAAATAATTATTAAGTTACAGGTAACCTTTCAGCTGCAGACGCTCCACCTTTCCAACGCCGAACCTTCACACTTTCATTACAAAAAAAATACAAAAAATAAATAAAAAAAACGATCAGATTTATGAGCCGAGGTTTGTTTTTAATGTGATTTAATGTTCTGGACTCGACTCAAGTGACAACTTTCATTAAATTAAAGGTTTTTTTTATTGTTTTTATTCCAAACATGTGAGCTGCCTCTTCAGCACTTTAATAATAATAATAATAATAATAATAATAAGCAGTTTATAGTTTTGTGTCACAGCTGCAGTTTGTCGAGTTTTCCGTTTTAAATCATTTTTAGAGAGCCGGAGAGATAAAACTCAAAACTTCTGGGTAATATTTTCCTTTTGTTTTGTTTTTTTTTTATCCTGGAAATCCTTTTTTTAATGTTGTTATTTTGACTTTGTGACCTTTTGGCTCAGATTTAGACAAAAAAAACTGACAGGAAATCGCTGATTAAATCATTTAAAGCCACAATTTCTGTTTCCAGCTTCTTTAAACATGAAGATTTTCTGCTTTTCTCTGTTTTCTTTCATTGCAAACTGAATATTTTTGCACATTTGAAGACGTTTAGGAACATTTTTCACTGCTTTCTGTCAATTTTGAGTCTAATTAACCAACCGATCAGTCAAGAAAAACAACTGACAGATGAAATGAATCAACTTTGCTGATGTTTCAGTCTGAGAGGAGCCTCAGATACAGACGGACGCACGCGGTTCTGGTTCCTCCGAGGCTGCAGAGCGAATCAGAGCAACCGAGGGCGGATTAATTTCCTGTCAGGTCTGATGGAAGCGAGCAGCAGCTGCAGTTGTGGAGCTGATGGAGAGAGACGAGCAGAGAGAGAAGCTTCCATAAATAAAAGAAGAAGAAGAGGACACACAGACACAGCTGGCCGCCAGCCGCCTTCCTCTTCACGCCAGCCGCCGCCGCCGCACGTTTTCACACTGATGGAGGAGAGGAGATCAGTGTCACCGTCTCTCTCCTCTCCTCTCCTCTCCTCTCCTCTCGTCTCCTGCAGCTGCTGCGTGGACAGATCATCTGGCACAGGAACAGCAGCTCAGAGCCAAAAGAAGAGAGAGTCGTTTTCCAACTTCGAACTTCTACTGTTTTGACGTTTTAAATTTAATTTACACGCCTGAAATCTCTCTGAGCTGTTCGGCTGCCAGGGAGGAGACGACAGAGTTGATAAAAATGTCACTTGAGTTGCTGTCTGTTCATCAGAAGCAGCAGAGAGACGTTTATTACCTGTTTTATTACCTGCTGCTGCTGCTGCCCTGAGTTTTGTCTCACAGGCTGCAAACAAACGTCTGATTGGTGGAAACTTGTTGAAACTCTTCAGACAACATGAAGCTAAAAAACTGCTTTAACATCTCTTTATGTTTTTCTGGATTAATATCTGCAACTAATGATTGTTTTCCTGATTAATCCATTCATTGATTTGTCTGTAAATATTAAAGGTCAGGTAAAGTCTGACGTTTAAGAAGCTGAAACCAGCAAATATTTAGTATTTTTGCGTTTAAAAAGTTACAATTAAACAATTAAAAAGATTATTTGATTATCAAAATAGCTGCCAGTGTTTTATCTTTTTCTTTTAACAATAATATTAATGTAATATTCAGTTTGATTGATCGTCCGGTGAAGGCGCAGACTTTAATTTACTGACATCACTGGTGCGAACTAACAGTTTTTTTCATTATCAGTTACTCTGTCGATCCTTTTCTTGATCAAATCGATTAGTTTTTTGTTCTATAAAATGTCAGAAAATGTTTTAAAAATGCCATTCAACCCAAAGATATCCCCTTTATTCTCATAGAAGACAAAAGAAACCAGAAAATATTCACATTTGAGGCAATTTTTGGTATTTTTTTTCTTTACAAAAATTCTCTCAATGATTATTATCATTATCAGAACAGTCGCTGGTTAATTTTCTATTAATTAACTCATCGATTAACATTATTATAACCAGAAAACGTCAACTGAACTGTGTTTTCGTTTGTTGTCTAGTTTTTATATTTTAAAACGTATTAATCTTTACTTTGGTTGAAATCGCGGAATGTGCCTTTAACGTCTCAACTATTCACAAACATTACGTCTAAACACCACCAGGAGGCAGAAGTTGGTTTTTTTTCAGCTGGTAATTCGCTTTCACAACAAACTAAACGTCTCATCAACCTCCAACAACTCAAAACATCCAAATGTCGGATTTTTCTCTCCGGCACCTGAACGCGCAGCACGTTCGGAGCACGTTCGATCCTCGCCCGTGTGAGGCGTTTAAATCCTCTCGCCCCGGCTCGTATTTCTCTGTTGTCATATTCATTACACGTACAGAAAGCAACAGAAAGCTCTCGCTCTTCCTTCTCTGGAACAAAAAAAGGGCCAGAACTCCGCCTCTGTAAACACTGAGCAGCTGTGACGGAGAGACGAAGCGAAAAACCGAACAAGGTCTCAACCGACTGACTGACTGACTGTCACACCAACAACAACAAACAGCAGCAGGCCGATAATCTGCTGCACCTGTTCCTCTTTTCCTCAGTCCCGGGACGCTCCAGGAATAAATAAATACCAAAATATGAATCTATTCTTCTCGCTATAATCACTAAAACACACAAAGGAAAGCTGATAGGGCGGTTTTATGGGCGATTAATGCTGTTAACCGGGTCACGGAGTCATAAATGCGGATTTTCTGTTGAACGACACCGCAATTAATGCATCTGTTACATCATATCCCGCATTATTCATCCACCCGAGCGTAAAATGTGCTGTATGAGAGGTATGAAGGACGCTGTAAATCCTTAAATCTGCTCAGGATTTAGGCTGCAGGAGGTCCAGTATCATCAGGGATGGACGTATCTTTTAAAATAGCAGATATGAGCTTAAACACCTGCTTATTACAGCAGAAATGAGAGATTAATAGCCTTCTGTGGGCAGAAAATAGAGACAAATGTCGATGAGGATGTGCTAGAACCCAAAATAATGTCTTCAAATGTCTTTTTTAGTCTGTCAAATCATCCAAAACACAAATAAAGACAGTTAATAATAATATAAAAACCGACAAAAGCGGTAAATCGACAGCTTTATAAAGCAAAAACCAGCGATTATTGAGCATTTTTGCTTGTTAACAGAACTGCAACAAACCATTGTTCTTATTACAGATTATTATATCCTCCTTAATCGATTATATTGCTTATTAAACACTAGAAAATAGTGAAAAATGTGCGTGTGACGTTTTCAATCTGCTAAACAGCCTGAAAAAAACTGACAGCAAAGCAAAACCTCACTTAGAAAAAGCTGGAAACAGAGAATGATTGACATTTTAATCTAATAAAGGACAGCTTATCAAGATGGGTGTCAATTAATTGTCTTTTGTGTCGTCTAATCGGTTAATCGGCTGAGTTTTCTGGAGCTGATGCGCTTTAACAACCAATCTGTAGGACATAAACAAAACAAAACACCCCAAAAAAAGCCGAAGTGGTCCAGTTTTAATGTAGAGCAGCAGTGTTTAACTAGAAAAGGAAGGGGAGGAGGCTGTAATTCAACACCGGCAGGGCAGGACCGCAGAGCTGCCTGTTTAACTTTTATCTCCCGAAATAATATATCATGAAAGATTTTCCAGAACACACCAGGAACTTCTGTTTTTTAGTCGACGGCAGGAAAAAACACGAAACGCTGCAGCTACATTTAAAAAAAAAAAAACGAGCAGCAGCAGCAACAACAACAACAACAAAACCCCGCCACAACCAGATAAAAACCCGAATAAAACCTATCTTTAACCACCGATAACGCAACCTAACTCATCGATATGTGTCTGTGTCTTATAATAGAAAGAGTCTCTGCTGTAAAGCGGATGGAAATGATGCAATTGGCGTGAGAATATATGTATGTAAAAGGCACCGGAGTCCGTTAACGTTCAACGGAGGAGGAAAACAAAGAAAGCTCACCTGCGGCAGAAGCAGAGGATGTAAACCGATGATTAAAATCCTTTTCAAACTTGAGGTAGTTTAACTTTTCGAAAAATAGAAAAACTTGAGGTTTCTTCGCGGAAGAAATAAAATATATTTTATAAAAAAAAATGTTAATTAAATGTTTTTTTTTTCCTTTTCTTTTCTTTTTTTCTACATCGGGAGTCACAGTGCGGTTCAGCTTCCTTCCTTCAGTCCCCCGACTGCTCTTTCTTTTGTTGTTGTTGTGGGGCTCCAACAGCTGATCGGCGTGACGTCGCCAAGGACAGCCTATCGGAGGGGACGGGCTTGGAAACGGCGCGGCCAATCACAGAGCGTGGAACGGGCTGTCACCAACCCACGTGACTCCCCCCGCTTCACTTCCCTCCCCCTCCCCTCCTCTCTCCTGAAAAGGGCATGACTGGGCAAAGGTTTTTAGGAGCAATAACAGGGCTAAATGTAGGGTTTTCTTTTTTTTTTTTACCCACCCTTCTGAAATATTACATAAAGAAACCAACATCCGGGTCGAGCTGCAGTGTTTCCTGTTTTTTCCGCGCACCCTTTAAACGCCACACCCGGCAAAGTTTGCATAACAGAGTCATAAATATACAGCAACAGAAAACAATAAGTGGAAGCTTTCAGGAATATATCTGATCACAGTGACGCTGAGCAGTTATTGTCATCTTCCTGTCATGCAACAGTTTGCATTTAAAGTTCACAAAGACGCCGTTTATTTCAGTTTAACTGTCAGTAAATAAAACTGTACTTTATTATTTCCATGTGATGCTACTTTCTACATTTCAGAGGGAAATATTGTACAGCTTCAGTAACTTTCCAGATGAAGATTTGACACAATGGATAATATAACAAACTTTATTTTATTAAATGTTTAAAGAAATGTTCAAATGATATTTCTGCAAAATGTTTTTTTTAAAGATTAGAGAAAAAGTCCAAAAACTGAAAATAAATTTGTGTATCAGAACTTAAGTAAATGATCTGAATACTTCTTCCACCACTGTCAACAGTCTATATATGGTGTTTAAGAAACATAGAAATGCTTTTGGTCACATTTCTTGATATTATTGAAACTAATAAAATTCCACCGGATGAAGTTAAAGGTTTGCAGGATAGCGTTTTTTTTAAGGATGCACATTTCCAGCCTCTATATTTATATTCTGGGGCTCTACTGGAATATCTTTGCATGATTTCCAGTTAAAAACTCCTTATTGATCTTCTACTGGTCCTTTATGCAGCCCCTCAGTTCAGCCTCTGTCTGAAACAGGAAGTTTTAGCTCCTGTCTCTTTAAGGCCCCGCCTCCTGATGAGCCCGCTCTGCTCTGATTGGTCGGCTTTCAGGAAGCTTCCTCCGGCTCCGGAGACTACATAAACAAACTATAGTAGCAGGATTTCACTTGTTTTTCTCCTTCTTTACTCACAAATGTTCAACTTCTCAAATCCATCCGTACAACAACACATGGAAACACCTTAGCAACCACCTTAGCAACAAGGATTATGTTTGTGAGCATGTGTGAACAGTCTGATGGGGAAGTAGAGGTCATTTGCAAACAGTATTTAGTCCAATCAGCAGCTTCCACATCTAGCTGCTCCGACTGACTCACATTCAAAAAGCCTCAACGTCTCTCAATCGTTGTTTTCAACGAGTCTTTCTGGTCTCAGTCTCTAAGTTCAGGCCCTCTAATAAACATGCTGCTGGTCATTTTGGAAATTATTGCTCCGTTAATAAAGATTTGAGGACTTATAGTAGCTTTGATGTCTGCTGTGTGGCCTTTGATTGACAGTTTAAGTAAGTTTAATGTTACTTGATTACGTCACCTGCCCTTTTAGCACATTTTAGCTAAAGTGGCTAACATTAGCACAAGTGTTCACCACTCAGTGCTCCCAGTAAGCTAGCGTTAGCTCGGGTCCTTATTTCCTGGCTCCAAATGGAAAAGATGGAACCGACCATGAGCAGCATAAGAGCTTCAAACCAGATCCGACAGGTGATGTAACACCTCGCTACGTCCACCTTTATATACAGTCTGTGGTTTTATCTGTTCTGCTGCTGTGGAGCTTTTTAATTTAACAATACTGACGCTTAAATGTTCATTGTTGTTGGCTGCGGTGAAACCAACGTGTCACACCTCATCTTTAAATACAGACTGTGAGTCACAGCAGGTTGAAGCTTCGCACCTCAAGTTTTAGAGCTTTGACCGCGTTTAACATCAGAACAGGATTTAAATGGTAGAAGATCACAAACAGCACGATATGTCTCTTAAAGTTCAGAATAATTCACCAAACATAAATGTCACTGATTGAAACTGTGACGTGTTTCTTCGGTGAATTGACCCGTGATCGGAACAACATATGTGGGTCAACGATTGGTTCAACAAACCCCATCAGGCCTGGAAGGAGACATCAGGAAGTCCCCTCCCCCTCTGACCTCCATCCGATCCATAATCTGGAAGAAAAGCTTTAAGCTTCAGACAAAAGGCTGCTGCTGCTGCTGCACAGATTTATGTCGTCCTGCGTATCTTAAACCGTCAAGATGGTCTTCAGTAGAGAAGAAAAAACTGTTAAACATCCTGTTCTTTGAGCTTTTTCTCTCTTGTTGAAGTTAAAAGTAGTTTTCTGGTCGTCAGTTAAACTTCATAGACTCTCTCTGCTCTTCACCTCTCGGTTAAAAACAATATATTCATTTTAAACCATAAAGATGTTCTGTTCTCTCTCTTTCTCTCTGAAGACTGGGTCTGCTAATCATGACCTCTGACCTCCTATCCCTTTGACCTTGAAGCCGCTGTTGAACTTCAGCTCGGAGCCTGACAGTTGCCGTGTGTTTATAATCGGCCCGCTGGCAGGTATCGGTATGTGTGACAAAGGTGTTTGTAATAAAACGCAGCCGAGACAGACAGACAGACGGGTTCACGAGGACGCCGTGGTGACGGACGAGCGGCGTCTCTGCCAACAGTCTGCAGGGTCGTGTCTCAACCTGTTCGGAGAAGAGAGAAACTTTATTAAACATACTGTACCTGCCTACAAGAGACTGAAGGTGTGAGTGAACTTTTACAGTTAAGATTTTGTCTCAACACGTTAACAGACGTTACATTTGATGACAAAACTGCTTTTTGATACGATGGGAAATAATCTGGAGGAACGTTGCATCAACCTGTAAAGTGTTCAAACAAGCAGGATGTTAGTTAGTTAGTTAGAAAAAGGTTTAGTGTTAGCGGGTCAAATTTGACCCGTGTTTGAATTCATTAACAAACACTAAAAAAAAACTAATTATCATCCAGAAACGTGTTTTATCTGCTCAGTGACTTGTTATTCAACCATAACTATAATATATATATATACTTACTTTGATATTTTATGTGCTTTATCCCACATTTAACTTACAATGTACAAATCGTTTTTACCTTAAAATAGGCAAAAATGTATCTATTTTATTGCTTATGATGAACAGAACACCATGAGAGGCTGATGATAAACAAAATAACTCCCAAAATAACTTGTTTATATTTTTTATTAAACAATTACAGTTACATCTGTCGTGTTACGGCTCAAAATTGACCACATATACTTCCCTATGAAGAAAGCCCCTTGAGATGTAGCATCTCATTTTCAAGGGGGTCCTAGGAACACAGAGAATAACACATACTTAGAGAAACAACTTACATAACAGAACATGGACTACAAATACACATAAACAGACGACTCTCTCACCGTCACTCACCCACAGAAAATTTTACAAGAAGCAAGATACAAGACCTGGGAAAAAAACAAGAAAATTCAAGTCAATAAACTTTCTTGGTGTTGGATTTTAATATTATTACACTATTTTTTTAAAGGATTTTATCACCATTATTTTTATTTTGTTGTATTTTTTTGTTATTCATGATGGTTTGGCATCATTTAATATGTATTTCTCTGCATAAACAACCCATAATTACAACCAGGTCAAATTTGACCCGCAACACAAAACATGTAACTTTTTTTTATAAGTATTTTTTAAAAGTCCATGGTAGGAGATGTAATGAAGACTTGTTTTAATCAGAAAAAATAAAAAAGTGTCTCGTACATCTGAACTTGAAAACGGGTCAAATTTGACCCGAACACAATAGAAGGGTTAAAGGACGGTTTCACAGTTTTTAAAACAGCAGTCAGGTGTTTATATGAACAATGAAGTGAGTTCCTGTTCAAACTGGCTGATAAAAGATCCTTCAAATGTGCTTTTAATGTAAATGATTGAGACCAAAATCTGCAAACAACAGCAGGATTAAAGCCAATAACTGTTTTTCTTCTAATATTCACACAACAGAGCTGGATGGAAACAAACAGTCATTCACATTTTCTGGAAATTTAAAACATAAACTAAATTTTTTTCCCCGACCTCAACCCGATCCATAGTCTTTGGGATGAACTCGGACTACGAGCCAGACCCAGACCACCAGAAAGAGGAAGCGTCCCTAAATATTGTGTACAGTTTGTTCCCTGCTTGTGTGTGTGCACAACACATGCTGTAAATCAACCCCCCCGCCACCCCGCTGCGGCTCCAAAAACACAACGTCTGTGCAGAGAAGAAGGAGGAAGTAACTCATCCTGTGCGTGACGGGACAGGAAGTGGCGGACGATGAGATCGGCACTTCTTATGTTGACACCATGCATGGAGGAAACACCGAGGACATTTCATCCCAGTGTTTTGGGTCATAGGTGATGCTGTGACATTCAGATTTCACTTAAACACGGAGTAGAGCTGAAAGAACTAATCAATTAACCAATTAGTCAATCAACAGGATATTAATCAACAACTATTATGATAATTGATTCATCGTTTAAGTCATTTTTCAAAGCAAAACTTCACTGGTTCTGCTATTTCAATTGTTTTTTTTTGCTTGTGTAAATAAAACATTGGATGTTCAAACATTTCCTGCAGTTAAATGATCAGAAGTGAAGTTATGATTTTCCCGTCTGGCCGCAGCAGCAGCAGCAGCACTAATAATCTCTCCTCTAGTCTCGCTGTCTTATCTAATAACGTTCATAAAGACGCTGCTGCATCGGTGTTGTTTTTGACTTGAAGTGACCTTTTCCCACCTGAGACGGCTGACTGAGATCAGGTCGTCTTTGCTTTTATCTCCTCCAGAATCGACTAGTGTAACAAACTTTATTCTGGTATCAGCAGGTGAAACATCCAAAGACTGCAGCTGATGCAGAACGCTGCTGCCGGGCTTTTAACATGTTATATAAGTTTAAGTTTATTGTTATTATGAGTATTTTTCTCCATCCTGACAGCTACAGATCGTTTACTTCATTGACCCTTCTATTGTGTTCGGGTCAAATTTGACCCGTTTTCAAGTTTAGATGTGTGAAACATACTTTTATTTTCTTCATTACATCCCCTACTGTGGACTTATAAAAATGCTTATAAATGTAAAAAAAAATCTGTTGTGTTATGGGTCAAATTTGACCCGGTTGTAATTATGGGTTGTTTATGCAGAGAAATACATGTTAAATGATGCCAAACCTTCATGAATAACAAAAAAATACAACAAAACAAAAACAATAGTAATAAAATCCTTTAAAAATATAATGTAATAATATTAAAATTATTATTTTTTAAATTATTTGTGGAATTATTTTGTTTATCAGCAGCCTCTCATGGTTTTATCATAAAATATATAATTTTTTCTATTATTTTAAACTAAAAATGATTTGTATATTGTGAGTTAAATGTGGTGTAAGGTCTCTAAATATCAAAATAAGTATTTATATATAATGATTATGGTTGAATAAAAAGTCACTGAGCAGATAAAACTTGTTTCTGGATGAATTCAAACACACATGATATCATTAAAGGTGCAAAACCTTTTTCTAACACATTAGAAGGTTAAAAATACTCAAAGTCCTGCATGAAAAATCCCACTTAAATAAAAATGCACAAGTATTTTGAGCTTAAAATACTTAAAATTGAAAAACTCAAGCACAAGCTCTTCAAAATAAAGTGCAGTTCTTGTTACTTTGCTGCTGCAGAGTTTTTCCAAAACAGTTAAAAGCTGTGAATCATTCAAACCAACAAAACAAAAAGTCCATGTGGAAAAACACACAGAAGTAGGACACGGGAACAACATGTTACTCTAGATTTTTCCGTTCCCGGACAACAAGGTCACACCTGCGGCCGCTCTGCTCTGACATCACAACACTGATAAGACGTCCCTCGCTGCTGCCTTCCTGTGTTTTTTTTCTTTCTTTCCCAAGTGTTACATCACAGGACGCTACTACATGACCACCAACGCCGCCGCCGCCACGGCCGCTCTGACCTGCAGCCTGAACCTGCAGCTCAACGTTTAAGATCCACAAACACGACCAGGAAGTTTTAACATAGACTGTAAAAATGTGTTTTTAAATCTATATTTTTGATTATTTTATCAATAATATCCATCTGTCATGTTCTGAATTTGTCTTATTCCTTATTTTAGGAAATTATGGAGCTTTTTTTAAAATATGAAACTGTATATAGAGGTGTTTTTAAAGATTTTCTGTAGGTATTATGTGATGGAATAACACGTTGCAATAAGAAAATAAGAATTTAAGCAGTTTGTCTTTTGCAAACTGAGGAAAAATGGAGGCATGACATTCAGATCTTTAAAGTAGAGCTGCAATAATTAGTTGATTAATCGTTTAATCGTTCTTTTCAGCAGAAATGTTCAAACATTTTGTAGTTTCAACTTGTTAAATGTGATAATTTAATGCTTTTCTTTGTCAAACATGATAGTAAACAGAACAAGACGTCACTTTTTTATCCTCTGGGAAAGTTTAACCGTCATTTTTCACTATTTTCTGACATTTTAAAGTGATTAATCGAGACTTAATTAATTAATTTAAACCTGCATTAACTGATGTTTAGTCCGCTGGTTTTCAGCAGAAGAGACTCTGACACATCATCAGCTTTTCAGTTGATGTGTTGAACTTGTTAGCAAACAGCTGCTTTATTTCCACATCCAGCAGTTACAACATGAACATTGATAATGTCGATATTTACTTGTGGCGTTCCTCAGGGTTCTATTCTTGGTCCTTTGTAGTTTCAATCTGGTTAAAGCTGCTTGAAATGATGTTTTTTGTCCACTTGTTTTCAGCAGAACAGCCTCTAAACACGACTTCTGTCATGTTATCAGCTTATAGAGTAGTTGTGGCTAACATGTTAGCAAACAGCTGCTTTTATTTCCACATCCAGTAGTTACGGAGCAACATTATCATTCATGTGGAGTCGTGTTTCTGTCCAATCTTCTCTCTCTTTTAGCTTCTGTTTCTGCTCTCTACCAACTCCTGAGGGAAATATCTGGCTCTTTAGCTGCTAAATGCTCCACTATGTTCACCAGCAGGTAGTGTACAGCAGCTTCTTCTCTCTGAAAACGACGCTATGAGAGCCGCTGAGAGTGAACCAGAACAGTAAAAGTTGCAGCCGGACAGATAAACAATGAGCTGAAACTCAACTATAAAGCTGCAGAGTCTCTGATAATTCTGACAACAAGCCAAAAACACTGACCGATCAGAGTGTGATAGTGAAGAAAATATTGATTATAGCTGCTTTAAAGATCGTTAAGTTCATATTAACTTGTGTTTCTAATAATATGATGAGATGTTTGTCCCCTTTTTGATCGACTGTGGATAATAATGATGAGCTTGTTTCATACAAATTAAGAATAACTGGTTTCATTACACACAAGCTGCTCAGTGTGTGTGTGTGTGTGTGTGTGTGTGTGTGTGTGTGTGTGTGTTGGACATAATATATCGCTGCTCGGCCGTCACAACAATGTCCAGCTGCCTTCCTGCCGCTGCGTCTTTACATAATGTGACTAATGTTTACTGTCCATGTTGCACAATAACGTCCTCTGTAAGCACAGCCATGGCGGCGGCGGCGGCGGTGGGGGTGGGGGTGGGGGGGAGGAGTGGGGAGGAGTGGGAGGGGGTCGACGACCTTGTGTTGTTGTCACACTGGATGCTTATTGAGTAACGTACACGCTGCCAAGTAGGCTGAGTCTAATTCTGGAAAAATACAAAAACCACTGAAACAGGCGTTGTGTTTAAGTGACGACTCACTTCCTGTTGCAGAGTCCGGCGGTGACGAGATAAGAAGGCTTCAGGTGGAGTGTAAGGAGGAAAAACGAGAGACTAGAGACGTGTTGAAGGTCTAAAAACTGACATGTTTTATCTCTAATAAAGGTTGCAGCACATAAACAAGCATCAAAGTGTCCAAAAGCCAGTTTTCTGCTGTCCGTCTGCAGGCTTCAAACACTCATATCTTATCAGAAACGGCCATAAATACAACTTTACCTCATGCACGACCTCACTGAGATCATCACACCTTCAGTTTATCGCACAGAGGAGTGTGTACGGAGGAAAACTGTCCTTTTTTACTGACAGTAAACGTCACTAGAAACGTGTTGAAGGTCTAAATACTGACATGTTGCATCAAAGTGTCCATTAACTAACCTCTCTACTGTCCATCTGTATGATCCAAACACTCAAATCTTCTCAGAAAACGAAGAAAATTGCTAAAAAATAGAGTTTGTTTGAGATCAGCAGCAGCTCAGTCGCTAATTAACTCATTTATTTTCTCAAATATGCAATTTGGGCTCTCGAAAAAAGCAAATATGAGCTCAAAGTAACTTTCAATGATGTATTAGATGCTTTAAAAAGGAGGAAGGAAGCATTCACATCCTTTACAGCAACATAAAAATACTCCAGTACTGATATATTATTATATATGACATCATTAGATTATTAACAGTGAAGCATCAGTGTGATATGTTGGATAGTTTCACCTCTTTGTTTAAATGAAACCATGTGGGGAAACAGTTTGGAGGGTAATATTAGCAGATATAAACAGTGTTTGCTGCAGAAGAAGAAGAAGACAAAACAGCGAGATGATGTCATTAAACGACGGGAATATGACGTTTTCTGTTTGTTTCCACTCAGATGTTTTCTTTCTTTTTAAAAGCAGCTGACTGAGTTTATATAAAGAAGGTCGAGAAGCTTTTTCTTCTTCTGTCAAATCTCAACCTGAAAACCTTTTTACAGCTGTCACATAAATCACGTCAGACGTCTCCCTGCGACGTGCAGAGGAGTAAAGATCTCATCCTGAGCAGCTCGTGGATGATTTTCACTAATCTGAGAACACAAACGATGGATTTCACTCCTTCAGATTAAAGTTTATCGTCTCTTCTGTCATTGTTTTTCTGAATTTCTTGGATCTTTAACATCAGATTCTCCACAGCAGTAAACACTCAGAGCACCTCCTCCTCCTCCTCCTCCTCCTCCTGGCTGTTGACCGTTGCCATGGTGACGAGTCCTGTCAGTCGAGGGTTCATCGGTCGACTTGTCTCCCTCCTCCCTCCCTTCGCTCAGGACGTAAACATGCAGAGAGGAATGTGGGCCAAGCGGCAAGCACGCCGTAACACACTGACCTCTGTGGCGTGACAGTTTACAGCTTTACAACCGCGCACACACACACACACACACACACACACACACACACACACGCACGCACACACACACACACACACACACACGCACACACACACACACACACACACACACACACTCTTGACATTTTACCATTTGCAGACGCAGCTTTTGTCCTAAATTACACAAGTCGTCCCCGATCAACTGTAAGAAAAAAAAAGTGCATTAAACAACATTTTTTTTATAACAAAACATCAACTTTTGTTTTGCATTTTCCAAATTTGAGATAAAATCATAAAAAAAAATCCAATGAAAACTTTCTCCAGAGAAGAAAATAAGACATTTAATCAAAAAATAATGAAAAGTTGAAGCTTTTTTTGACTTTTCAACACAACAAAAATGCTTTTTTTTTGCAAAGTAAGAGATGTTTATGGGTGTTTTTAGTCTTAAATTGTGATTTTGTGCAAAATTAAATGAGAATAAACAAGAATTTAGTGGAATTTCAGTGTCTGGCATCAATTTTGTGACGTTTAACTGCATTAGTGAAGCTGTTTTTGTTGTTTCTTTTCTTAAAACACGTGAAAAATCAATCAATCAACTTATTTTTTTAAGGATTTCCTGGAATAATCTTAAATTAAATCAACCATGAAGCGACTCAAACAGAGATCAACACAGATCTTTATATTTAAAGGATTTAATGCAGATTCATAGGAAGTTAAATGACATTTCAGAAACTGGAACACACTGAGCAGTTTAAGCTTTTTAGATCATAACATCTGTTTTAACGGCAAACGACGACTATATTTTCAAAATAAAAGCACTTTTAAAGGCTCTCCTGGTTGGATCTGCAGGTTCATAACGTCTGATTCGTCCACACTGATGATTCAGACGGACGGAGGATCAGCGCCGTAACGTAACGGTGCGGGCCGACTTGAAGCTGAATTTTTAACATCCGTTAACATTTTTATTATAACGTGTTTTTATTTATTCTGCATTTATGACGCTTGTGTGACAGCAGCTATATTTTTCTCTGTATGTGTGTTGAAGCTGTTTTTATGCCTAAAGACAAATTCCCTGCAGGTTAGACTTTATAAAAGCCTCATAACATATTAAAAACCTCAGCATAACATAAAGGCGTCACACATTAAGGCTGTTTAATAACTGTATAGCTAAACACCGTCAGCTCTGCAGGAAGCCGTTTACATCCTGCATCTTTCTTCACGTCTGACAGGATTTAACGTTACAAATATAGTCGTGATTTTTGCAAATTTGGTAGAAAATTCTGCAGATTTTCTTCCGTATTTGTGGCACCGCTTTGATATTTTCCTTTCATTTTCTGCTGTCACTGAGCTGTACTGATTTGAATTTCCCGCCTAAAGACGCATCAAACAAAGAAAACTATGAACCAGTAAAGTTTTTATTTTATTTTAAATATTTGTTTCATTTTTATGTTCAAAATACAGACAATATCATGACCTGAACCCTGCTGCGCTGTAAAAAAAACACAAAGAAAGATGATTTTTTACAGGCGTGGTCGGGCCTCCGTACCTTTACAGCCCAGCAGAGGATACATATAAGACATATTATCAGACTGTAAGTTCAGCTGCTGCTTAACGATGAAGCAACAGGAAGTTTCGATGCTCAACGGATCTTTGTTTTGTTTTGTTGTTGTTTTTTTTTTTTTAAAGGGCCGGAGCGTCACTTTCAACACACACACAAAAAAACCACAAACATGTTGAGCACACCCAGAAGAAAAATGCCAGTGAGAGACGTCTGATTGGCTGATATCATAACACACACACACACACACACACACACACACACACACACACACACACGCTGCAGGGTCACATTTAAGACCTTTACCGACCTTTAAAGACCTTTAAAGACAGTATGATGGCAGACCAGCAGTTAGCAGAGCTGTTTATAACAATAACTCCTAATGACATCATTAAATTAATGCAACCTGAGAGGCAGACAATCGATCAATAGATTAACTTTCAGCTGCAATAATTAGTTGAACTAAGCGATTAGTCAACAGAACAGAAAATTAACTGACACGACTCATCAGTTTAGTTATTTTCAAAGCAAAAATACTAAATATTCTCTTGTTTCCAGCTTCTTTAATGTGAATATATGTTGATTTTTTTTTTTTTTTTTTTTAAGGAGGTCGACTTCAACGCTTCTCAAGAGATGAAAAGTCATCATGTGTCTGCAGAAACACACACACACACACTAAAGTCTGGAGGAAAAGTGACATCCTCCTCCTGAGTTGCATCAGCTGAGCAGAGAGCCGGAGGCGGGACTTAAACGCTCAGAGAGCCGGCAGGTGATTGGCTGCCGGCGTCCCGTCAGTCACCTCGGTGAACTCGCTCTCCGCTCTGCTGGCTGAGCTGCAGACCTCAGATCATAAAGTCTGTTAATAACAGCGGTGAAGTCATGAAAACAAAAGCCTGTTTCCTTTCTCCGACTAAATAACTGTGAGGAAAGTGAGTCACTGAAGAAGCTCTGAGCGCCTCCTCCTCCTCCTCCTCCTCCTCCTCCTCCTCTTCTTCTTTAATAATTATCGACAACTGAACCAAATGTGAACATAAAATAAAACATTTAACCCTTTAAAGTCTTTCCTCCTCAGCTTTCACTCCTCTTCTCTGGCAGATTTATGTCTCTTGACCTTTCACAGACCGTCTCAGCTCGCTCGTTCCAGACCTTTTGAGTGTATCACATGATCTTCATCTGGAAATGTGCCGTCCATGTTAAAATATACCGACCCGAAAGTGTTCAATATTATATACATTTTTTTTAAAAAGACACACAGTTTGTGAGTTAATTGGAGAAATTGTGAATATTTACTGTATATTTTAAAGACATTTATCTCTTTATATGTGAATTAACTGATTTTTTTGCCCAACACTGATGCATCATCAGCTCAGAAGTTAATATGTTGAACTTGTTGCTTTTTTCTCCTCCCTGGATTAAAGAAACTACTTTGTGCCGCTCTCGTCATTGAACTGTCAGAAGCATTTGATAAACTGCAGTCTAAAGGTTTAAATGATGTTTAATTGATTCTACTCTTGTTGCCAGTTCTCAGTCAGTCCCTCTTACTGTCAGAAACGGGGTTCCACAGGGGTCGAACCTCGGTCCACCGCTGTTTACATCGTACATAAATAACAGAGTTGCTTATTTCTCCTCCCTGGATAAAAACCTTCCAAAAGCATTTCATATCATAAACAATGTTTCCCCTATAATTGTAAAGGTCTGCTGGTCCAATCAGAATCCCCACATGACCAAAAATAACCATAAATAATATCGATTCATTCGGAAATCAATTTGTGTTTTGGAGCTTCTGTTCTGAAACTTGAGAACCACTATCAGAGTTGTTGTCTTGGCGGACTTCCTGGAGGGGCTGTTAGCCGAGCTGCTGCTAACGTTTGCCCAGTTTATATCTCTGATAACTTAAGATCCAGACGTCCAATGACTAAAATCCTTCTTGCGGCTAAAAGATCAAGTTAAAAACCAGCTAAATTTATCATGAAAATGTGGCTTCAAACTGAATAAAAGTCCATTTCTAACAGTTTGTGTGGAACAAGCACAACAAAGCCCATGTATTATCTTGTATGTGTGTAAGTTACTCTTTGCTAGACGCTATTGTAGCGGACAAACACGGCGCCGACGCATGCGTCTTGTGCACTATACTCTTTGGTAGAGGAGGTATGACGCCATTGACAGGCCACCAAATGAAACGGTCCGTTACTTTGATTAAAATGACAGATTTCTCTGGGTTTGAACATTAATGTAAGAACACAACTCAACAACATATAGAACATAGGTCTAGACCTGAGTGACAACAACCTGAAGGTTTCAGGAGAGAAGCTTCTGTCTGGTCTAGTTGTTTTTACACATTTTAATGAGGAATAGTTACATGTTAAAACTTTAAATTACTGCGGAGCGAGAGCGTACGTGACGCAGGTTAGCTAACGTTAGCATGGTGCCGCCTAAAAAGAGTAAAAGCTCAAAGAGGATTGAGAGAGGTTGAGCTATTTTTTTACGCAATAAATGCAGCTTATTAAATCGTCCTCTCTTTGTGACACTGAGACACCACCTGACCGAAGCCGACGATGCAAACATGCTGTCCTGCGTGCCTCGTCGTCCCTTTAAGGCTTTTTCTGTGCGTCCCAGCAGGCCTGAAAACACTTCTAGAGGAAACACTTACTTCATAAACTACAGTCTAAAGGTTTAAATGATGTTTAATTGGTTCCACTTTTCCTTTATAGAGAAACTCAGACTGTTGACCCTCTTACTATCAGAAACGGGGTTCCACAGGGGTCAATCCTCGGCCCGCTGCTGTTTACATTATACATAAATAAAATAATTCTCCTTTATCGATACTTCAATGTCCTTTTTTTTGTGTGCAGATGATTCAATTCAAAAGCAACAACCCAGTTTGCCTTTGATGCTTTTTAATCGTCACTCTTCTTTAATCTCAGACTGGTTTTAAAACGCAGAACACGCAGAGTACGCGGCGTTCTCCACCTCCACCAGTGACTCAGACTATCCTGCCATTAAAACTTTAAACGGCACCCACAACACTCTCAATGAGTCACACAAACACTCAGGAATTTGGTTTGACAGCAGACTCAAACATTCAAGATTCATATTTAACATTTGACTCAGAAGCTTAAACAAAACAAACGAGGCTTCAGTGGATTCAACCTTCAAGTCTTTACGGAGATATTATAACTGCTGAACCTCACATGTCTCATATTTATCCACTAACGTTGTCAGAACTGGTTTCAGTTTCCTCTTGGAGACTTTAAAGCTTTATTATCTTGTTTTTTTTTATATAACTGTCTTTATTAGTTCCTTGTTTTGTTGTGTTCTTGTGTTGTTTCTGTGTTTTGGTCTTATGAATGTTTCTGAGATCTTAATCTCAATGAGACTGCCTGATTAAATAAAGATTAAATAAATATTTCCACATCATCCAGCAGTTTACGGAGCAACATTATCATTCATGTGGAGTCGTGTTTCTGTCCAGTCTTCTCTCTCTTTTAGCTTCTGTTTCTGCTTCTCTACCAACTCCTGAGGGAAATATCTGGCTCTTTAGCTGCTAGATGCTACCAGCTAGTCTGCAGCTAACAGTGAAAAACATCCACCGCAGCTTCTTAGAGCGGTGATGTATTAAAAAACAGAGCTGCAACTGATTAATTCATCCGATGATTAGCTGTTTAGTCTATAAAATGTCAGAAAATAATGAAAACTAATCACTGCTTCCCAAAGCCAAACATGACGTCCCAAAGATATTCAGTTTATAGATGATTAAAGATTATATTACACTCATTTTAGAGGCTGAAACCAGAGAAAAAAAACAACTAAAATAGTTAAATTAATGATCAAAACAGTCGATGATTCATTTTTCAAAGCCTGAAAGCTTCGATTCGTCATGTTTTATGCAAATAAGAGTCTCAGATTCGAGCTGCTGGTTCCTGTAAACACCAGAGAAGAAGAAGACAAACATGTTGAACTAACATTGCAGATTAACTGGAATCACTTTTGTTTTTGACTCCACGTCGCTGCCAGAAAAACCCTCAAACCTGGCAGGAGGAGCGGGTTACGGGAAAACTCTCCTCCTCTGAGTCATGTTTGACCTGTTTTAGAAAATAAAAACAAAAAAAACAAAAAAAAAAAAACACACCAGCTCGTTTTTACAGAACAGGATAAGCTGATCAGTCTTTGGGAAAAGGAAACAGCAGACAGAGAAATGAAGACGGTCGATGCGGTCATGAAGAGTCAAACACAGCTGGTTGTTTAAACATAAATGGGATCAATAATTCACTGCTTTCTGTTTCAGTTTGTGCAACAACAACTTCTGACTCAGATCAGACGGAGGATTTATGCAAAAGTGTTTAAATAAACTCACATTTTTGTGGATTTAATGAACATTTGGTTTAATTTGTGCAGACAGATGGATCCCATCCTGGTCTGTTTGTTACGTATTAAATGTCACTTTTTATTGTGTTTGTGTTTGTTTTCTGCTGCTTCATCTTAAATAACATCAACAATAACTGGAAGGATTTGCTCTGAAATTTAGTGCAAACGTTCGTGTTCTCCAGAGGTTTTTATTCTACAAACTTTAATGATCTTCTTCTTCAGTTTGAGGCCGACGTTCAAGCTTCAGAGTGAAATATCTCGACTGTCTTCAGACGGATTTCCATGAAGTTTATTACAGATATTAAAAGTCCTGTGAGGTTAAATTATAATGACTTTGATCTTTGTTTATTTGTACAGGGACACATATATCGCATGAACTTATGCATCAACATACCGCAACATTTATAGCTTTTAAAATACAAAATGTATAAAATAAGCACATTTCAGCAAAAAGGTGATTCAAAGTGTTTTACATTGAGTACAAAAGGCATTAAAACAGCAACACAAGTAAAAAGATGTTTAAAAACAATAAAAAAGTGTTAAATTTGGAAATAAAAAGGGAAAAAGACGAGATAAAAGAAGACACGGTGCAACATATAAACACACAGAACCAGTCAAACACCGACTGAAGCTTCTTTAAATACTGTTTGAGTATAAAATGATCTCAGTCGTGATCCTGTGAATAAAGATTTCCACATGTTGACGCTCCAGAAAAAGTGGGGAAAGTTAAAGAAGAGAGAGAGGAACTTCACATCAACCTCAGACCTTCATCTCCCTCAGAGGATCCAACATCTGATCTAGAGGTTAAATTCTGCCTTCATATTTTGATTTATGATGAAATAAACGAAAAATATTTAATCATTTTTATCCAAAGTGACTCCCAAGTGAGACGATCGAGTGTTTTTAATCATTTAAAAAAAGAAGAAAAAAGTTCATCAGAGGTTAAAATCTCACAAGTGTCGACATTTTCATGGAAAAGTTGAGTTTTCAGACATTTCCTGTCCTGATTTACGGAGCTGCAGTCTGTTTCTCTAAACTGATGTGCACCCAACATAATCTGAAACACTGACAGACTCTCACGGTCGCAGCTTGTTAGAGGAACGTTTCTCTCCAAACACACTGTTTTCTGTCATCTTTCAGCCTGTAAGTTGCTTTTTTTTATTCGTGAAACTGTTCTCATGTCACAGATTCGAGCTCCCAGTCAGCAGATTTGAGGGTGACACAGTCTGGGTTTTTTTTTTCTCTTTCTTTCCATAATCAGCTGACGGCGTCTGATGCAAGTCCTGTTAAAGTTGGAGTATCCTGCCGAGCCTGCAGCAGGGAGAGGACGCATCCTGACAGGGGTTAGCCGTAAAGAAGAAGAAGAAGAAGAAGAAGAAGAAGAAGAAGTAATAACGGGCCGACCTGATTCCTCAGATTCCTGCAGCTCCTCACATATCCGAGCTGCGGGGCGAAAACCGGCCCTGCCAAATACTTCTTCACAGAGTATATTTACAAGCCGCCTGTCAAGTCGGTCTGCAAAAAAAAAAAAAAAAACCCATGCATGACCTCACATACAGAGGGATGTTTTGGTTTAACGCTTCGCCAACATCAGAAAATGATCGTTCTGGCTGCTTCAGCTGCAGTCAGAGAGGATTTATTCATGTTAGAGGTTCACAGGAAGGTTGTTTAAACATTATCTGCTCTCATCAGGGACTTTAAATCCTGTTTGTGACTCTTGTGTTTGTCATTTTTAATCCTTAAATCCAGTAATTACAGGAGCAATTAACAGCTGTTCTTTTTTTTTTAGTCATTTAAGTGCAATCTGGAGACACTTTGCATTTTAAAGGAGAAGTTTTCCTTGCTGTGATCGTCCCTCCTGTTCATACTGGATGTTTAAAGATCTCCTTCAAATGTGCATTTAGTGCAAAAACTTGCATTTAAAAGTGTGTGTGAAGCTTCTGTTCAACTTCATCAGTCTGAGTTAGTCATATCAAGTGGATATCTGACACATTTACAGTCTTTTTAGCATCAAATTCTCCTCTTTGTGTTTCCCTGTTGAGCTGCAGGTGGAAGTATAGAAACAAAAAGAGGGACTTTGGCACTAAAAAGACTGTAATTATTCCTCCTGTTCATAAAAGATCTCCTTCAAATGTGTCATAAATGTATGAATAATAGTCGGTTCTTAACAGATATTTATTTTGTACAAATATTTTTTTTAATTATTTGCATTTTAAACACCAAACATGCAGGTCGGTTACATCGCTATCAGCAGGTGAGCGTCACATCCACCTGCTACATGATGCGCATTTTCTTATTTGGACATCAGTCCTGTAGTTTTTAAGATAGTTTATTCATAAACACTTATTTATAATATTTTAATATCCTAAAATTATATAGTAGTAGTGCAGTATAGTAACAAAAAGAGGGACTTTGGCACTAAACAGACTGTAATGTTGAAAGATATCTGCTGGATTTGAAGCTTCATTTTAGCTTCAGATAAACTTTTAAATCCGTTTTTTGGGATTTTGTCCTCCATCACTTATATTATCCTTTAAAAGTGAAACTCTGAGCTGCATTTAAATGTTTATTTTGACTGAGTTTCATCAGATGTATGAAATGATTTCACTTGTTTACAACATTCAACTGAAACACAGAAGAACAAATTAAAATCTTGTTTTTTTTTGCATCAACGTGTTTATTCTGAGTTTGTTTATGTGCAGCAAGCTACACGACCAATAAATATATTTATTTCCATCACTATTTTTATTCCATTTTATTATATTTTCTGTTTTCTGAGTCGCTCATTGTTCATTTTCTACGACATGAAACAAAATTATAAGTTTCATTGTCGGTTATTTTCGTCTGTTTTGAGGTTAAATTGCATCATTTTAAATTTCCACACAATGTCGGACGGTTAGTTTGGAAAACTAGTTAAAAATCTTTTTATTGTGTAAGACCAGAGTTTCCTCTGTAATTGTTCTGCAGCAGCGGCAGTTTGTCCCTCGTCCAACCCTGCTGGTCTCAGCTTTAGTTTGAGCTGCGTTAATATTGTTCATGTTTAGTTCTGCTTTTACACACCAGGCTTCATGCTTGGTTTGGTTTGTTTGGGGTTTTTTTAGATTATAATGTTCAGTTGCTGCTTGTAGAGGGGAAACACTGCAGACTGAATATTTATTTCACCAGAAAGTCAATTAAAACAAAACATCCTGCAGAACAGAAACAGCGTCATTGACTCTGAACGCTTCGCTGGAATCGCCGGTGATGTGAAGCTGCTGCGGAGCTTCACATCCTGCCGCACAGCCAGAGAAACGACTTCTACAGAAACACACCAGTAAAAAAACAAAACAAAACAAAGATCCTTCCTCTGAAGTTTGAATTATGAGGCAAAAAAACCAAAACACATTTAATTGAAGAAGCTTCAACAGCAGCTGATGAGAAGTGAAACTAGAACAAACGGTTTTAACACGTCGTCATCGGAGCGTCAAGCGTGTAGGTGGTTGAGAGGTCAGAGGTCATGTGAACCGCCCCAGGCTCAGCTGACCTGGATGTCAAAGCTCAAGACTCTAAATGCTGACGACCGAAATAAGCGACGCTGCAGAGAGCTGCTGGTAAATAACAATAATAACAATAATAATCTCCTCAGAGAGGCAGGAAAGAAAAGTTATCTCCTTTTCTCACGGTCAGTTTTCTGTGTTTCTAAAAGCACTGAAAAAAAACAACTCACAATACAGAAAATGAAACTTTCAAACCACAAAGGAAAAAAAAAACCCCAAAACAGCAGCTGTGTGTTTGTGAGCTGCAGAGAAATGTTCAGACAAACAGACGTCAGGACTTCAGGATGACTCACAGCTGCTCCTTCAAACTCATCAGCTGAAAAACACTTGTTGACTTTTCCCATAAACGCTGCAGACGAAGCTTTAAACATGTTAACAGAGTCAAAGAACCGCTGCTGCTGCTGATCCACGTCTGAAGATATATGTAAAAAAATGCAAATGTAACACAAATTTTAAACAAATTTACAGGATGTTTGTTTGTTTCGATCTGTTCCTGTTGAGTGAATATTAGCAGATAAACAGTCGGTGTCGCAGAAGAAGAAACAACGAGACGACGTCATTAAAAGAGCGTCTCAAACGATGGAAAACACGACGGAAACACGACGTTTCTGTTAGTTTCAGGTGTTCTTGTGACGGAGGTGATGTTTAAATCACATGATTCATGAACGACAGCAAAGAGAAAAAAAACTTATTTGTGACATTTTGAGGTTTTCTTGAACCTTCAAACGTTTCCTCTCAGAATAAAAACAAATGGATGGAGGTGTGATTTGTTCTGAAATAGCTGCTTCATGGAGGATAAAACCTTCAGCGACTGATTTAGAAAACATATGAACAACAAAACCTTTTCTCTTGTGTGGATAAAAACTTTAAGTGTCAGTCAAACCTCCAGAATGAGCGACAGTTATACACAGTGACCAAATACCAAACCATTTCCATCATATCAAACTTATGTGTCATCTACTAGTTTGGACTTTGGCAGCAATAGTTGGACAAAAACTCGTACTAGTTATGCTTTTCAGCAACTAGTGACACAGGAATACGGTAACTAGTCTATGAACGGAGCATGCTCAGTACGTTTTCAGGAAGTAGCTATATTTTTAAATCTTTATGCACCACTGAGTAACTCTGACGGGAATGAACAGCAGCTCTCTGAAACTGGAACCAGTATAAAAGAAACATCAAACATTCACATCAGTCTGAGAAAAGTTACCAAACAAAGACACCAAAGAAGAAGAAGATTCATCTGTTTGTGATCAGAACTGAATCCTGATTTATTTATTTATGTGTATAAAACAGGTGAAAAGATCCTGAAGCGTTTTACATGATGATGACAGTTTGGTGACGTTTTACAAAAACTGTTATTATGAAACGAATGTTTATGTGAAATCTGAATAAACACCTGATATCATTTTCTGGAGTGTAGACGACTAAGACTTGTGCTTCTGACGTGATCCGATAATAATCTGCATGTTATTTCACCTCACAGCTGTGTTACACAGAGCTCAGCGCTTCATGAGAGAGAGAGAAAGAGAAACATTTAAAAAACCTTTTAGACGTTAGAAGATGTGATTAAAACCTCGGTGAACGCCGGGGACTTCCTGTTACAGTTCGTCGGTTTATAAAGCGGGAAAAACGTCTTTATTTTCATCTTTACATTCACTGTAAACAAACAAAAGTCAAACTCTTCTCCTGGAAAACTGTTGTGCTTCTTCTTTAACCTTCCTTTTTTCATTTTCAGCAGGATTGTCGATGGAAATTTGATTAAATTCAGAATAAATTAAACCGTCAGTCGTCTCTCTCGCTTGACGTCGTCGTTCCTCCCGACACGCTACAACCTCCCTGAAGGCCGCTGAGACCAGATTTCATCCTGAGAGTCGGAGTCGTCCTCTAAACCGCCTCCTCCTCTTTTCCCGGAGTTCCCGCCGGCGCGTGAAGAAGGAGAAGAAGAAGAAAGTCCGTTGATGTTGTTGAGCGGGACGTACGAGTAGTCGCGGCGCTCGGGGAAGTGAGGCAGCGCCGAGCCGCGGATCGCCCGCCACACGTGAGCGAGCAGGCTGAGCAACAGCAGAGCGGTGAGCGTGGCGGTGATGGTCAGCCACGATCGCCTGAGGAGAGGAGAGGAGAGGAAAGGGGGCGGGGCCAGAGAGAGATGAAACGTCAGAAAACAGGCTTCAGAGTGTAAACAGAAACAAAAAGGTTGATTTTCTTTATTTAACTCGTCAATAAATCTCATGTTTGTTTAGAAAAGACGAACAGCAGCATCGTGTTTTCAGTCTCTGGAGAGCAGTTCTGTGTAAAGAAGACGCTACTGAGCATGTGCGAGGACGCAGGTTTCTAGTCTTTAGATCCGTTTCTAAACAAACTGACGTGTCCAAAGTCTTCATGATGAAGGATCATGTGACTCAGAGCAGCGCTGTGACGGGTTTTTAATAGTTTCTGGAGCAACAACGGAGGAATCAGATACATCACAACGCTTGTTGGGAGCAAGCAGCGACCTCTGGGGCTCAACAGTGAAGCCAGGAAACTGCAGTTCCTCTAACGGCCACTTGAGGCTCCAAAAGCGAATCAAATATGTTAATCTGCTCCTCTGCTCCGCTGTGACGTCTATCAGCAGGTCGCATCCACCTGCTACATGACGCACATTTCCTTATTTGGGCGTCACTAAACAGGATTTTTAAGCCTCTTCCCACTTTTATTTGAAAACAAATACAAATACCAGGCCCTCTACACAACCCTCAGTCAGACTATTGTTGCGACATTTCACTCGGTTTGTTGTTAGTTGTTTACGATGCCTGCCCTGTTAGCGCAATCTAGCTAAAGTAAGCTAACATTAGAAAGGTGACACCTTGCACTCCTTATCTGGAGTGGATGTAAACCAATGGGTGAACTTTACAGCAGAAATAAACAAGTTTACAGTCTGATCATTTCATCTTTTATGACAACTGTATTACTCATCCATTTGAATTTTATTAAGCTGTAAAGTTCTGCATAATGAAGGACATGGCCGCTGTGAGTGACAGGTGCGCCAGCCGCTAGGTGGCTTGTTTCAACCATTCGGCCTCTTTGCCTATTTTTGATTGGCTGGCAGTTTGGCAGCGTCACGCACTGCTCGCTTTGAGCTTCAAAACCGCTCTTCAGAAACGAACAGGTGACGTCACGGTAACCACGTCCATATTTTTATACAGTCTACGGTTAGTAGATCAGTTTATTGCTGTTCCATCTTGATGCTTTGAGGCCTCGTTATGATTCAAACAAACTTCTCCAAAAGACAAAAAGCACAGAAGAAAAACGGCACACAGAAAACTCTACACGTGTTTATAACGTTGTGATGATTTAAATTATTAATCTATTATAACAAAAG
>CM055847.1:2614643-2657972 GCA_029490765.1 Euthynnus affinis
CGGTCGCAGCGAGGAGCGCCGATCACAGCGAGGAGAAACGATCACAGCGAGGAGAAACCCTCATACGGACTCTCTGACTGCTGCTCTCCTCCTTTAACGCTCCTCACGGCTTCATTCAGACGTTTACGGAGAGAAAACGATCAATATTCAGCAGCTGATGCTCGACATGAAGGACGCAGACTTCATTAATGATGATAATAAAACTGATCCGACGAGTACAAACATGCAGAAAAGGCAGATTTTTGTTTGGAATATTATTCTAATTATAAAGTTATAACAACTTTCACAAAGAAAAGTCACAAAATAATCATTATTCAAAAGAAAACACATTAAAAACACACTAAATGAACAGGAAGGCCAGTCTGATGTGCAGATGTGAAACGTTTCCAGTCCAGTGCTGACACACACACACACACACACACACACACTGTTTGGACAGACCAGGCGACAAACACAGAGCTGTTTTCACTTCTGCTCTACACAAAGTCAAACATTTACTAAAATGTGAGAGCACATTAAAAACACACAGAGAGGCTGATGTATAAAACACATTCAGCCTCACACACACCACGCAATGTTTCTGTTTCACTCTGTCGACACACGAAGCAGAAACAACTCTGAACATCACAGCTGGAAACAAACAAAGCTGCTGATTATTGTCATTACTGGTGAATCTTCCCAGTTTATCTTTCTGTAGCGGGGGTGTATTCAAAACACACTCACTCTATAACAGCTACTAAATCAGTGTTTCTCCTCCAAAAAAACATCTTTAATGCCAGAATTAACAACAAATATCCGCTCATTCGGAAATATTTAGCGTTTGGGAGTCTGTGCAGCTGCTCAGGAGTGAGATAACCGCTGTCGTCGTTGCCTGGGAAACGAGCGTAACTGCGTAGCGCGTCAGACGCAGAGAAAGTGACGGTGGATACGAGCGGAGCAGAGGAAAATTTACTGTTTAAAGTGTAAATATTTATTATTCAACATAAAGCTGCAACTAAACGCTTTTATTTTCATTATTGATTCATCTGCAGATTATTTTCTACATTAACTGGTTAATCGTTTTATCTAAAAAATGTCAGAAAACTGAAGAATTGTGGTTTTAATTTTCCAGAATCGAAGGCGACGCCTTTAAACAAAACTAATAATATTCAGTTTAATACATTTATGACTAAAAAAAACATCAAATCTTCACATTTAATGAGCTTAAAAACAGACGTTTGTCTTTTTATTTTCTTAAATAATTTACTAGAAGAGTTATTTGATTCATTTTCCGTCAATCTACTAATTGATTAATCGACTAATTGTTGCAGCTTTAATTCCATTAACTTTTGTGTGTGTGTGTGTGTGTGTGTGTGTGTGTGTGTGTGTGTGTGTGTGTGTGTGCGTACCTGTGTGTAAAGCGTAGTCGGTCTCTGCTGGCAGCGTGGCGTTGCAGCTTCCTGTCACCGGGTCACATGGGCACAGGTTGTCACAGCGACACGTCTCAGCGCAGGAAACGCCATAAAAACCCAGAGGACACGCTGACGGAGAGAAACGAGACGTTCAACTTTAGAAAAGATAATAATCAGACATTTATATATTTATTACACGTTTTAATGAGTCATTTTAGTGTCACAAAGGTAAATAAATCTACAAACGCAGCTGTACTTTGTTCACAGGTGTTGCCGTGGAAACCGGGAGGGCAGGTGCAGCGTCCGTGGACGTGGTCGCAAGTGCCGCCGTTGACGCAGGCGCAGGTCTGATTGCAGCCGTCGCCGTAGAAACCGGGGAGGCACTCTGCAAAGAGGGGAGGCGCGGTGAGCGTTACCGTAGAAACCAGAAGTAAGAAAAGCTCGTCAGTGATAATAGAAATAAATATAAATACAGCAGTTACGTCCAGATAACGACGTGTTTTCTGCTTCTGTTACTTGTAATAGTTTAATTTTTATTTTATTTTTATTTTTTAGCAGCTGTGATAATAAAAAAAAAACAATGTAAATTAAATGGTAAAATAATTAATTATGTGTTGTTTGATTGTTTTTTTGTTGTGTTATTTTCTCTCTTCTTAGTTTATTTTAGCCTCCAAAATTATTTTATGTGTTTTTTCCTGATTGGCCGGCTTCCTGAAAGCTGACCAATCAGAACAGAGCAGGCTCATCAGGAGGCGGGGCCTTAAAGAGACAGGAGCTAAAACTTCTCGTTTCACACAGAGAACTGAGGCGCTGCATAAAGGACCAGTAGAAGATAAATAAGGAGTTTTTGAACTGTAAATCATGCAAAGATGTTCCAGTAGAGCTCCAGAATATAAATATAGAGGCTGGAGATGTGAAGAATATGAGTCCTTTAAGACACAGAGTGAGGAAATACCTCCTCAAAGATGTGTGTGTGTGTGTGTGTGTGTGTGTGTGTGTGTGTGTTTGTGTGATGAGGCCTCTGATTACCTTGGCTGCAGTTGTTTCCTCTCCATCCAGCATCGCAGACGCAGCCGTCTGCAACACAGAAGAGACGGAAAGAAAGAAATGAAACGCAAAACAGAAGCAGTGATACAAACAGATTCACTCTAAATATCTGGTTTTATTAAACAATGTCCGTGTTTAAAGAGGTTTTCATTCATTTCTTAAATTAATAAATTAAATTGTTTTGAGTCTCGTGGTTCTTACCGGCGGTGCAGACGCCGTGGGGGCCGCACGCCGGCGGCTGACACACCAGAGAATCGCAGGCGTCTCCTCGCCAGCCCTCCCGGCACCGGCAGTGTCCGTCCACGCAGTTGCCGTGTCCGCTGCAGTTCGCCGGCTGACAACGCCGCGGATGGACGCACAGGATGGTGGAGACACGGCGGGCGCAGCGCCACTTGCCGTCTGATGTACTGGGAAGAGAAGAAGAGTAAGAAAAAGAAAAAAAAGAGATAAACACGAAAGCTCAAACAGTAGAGACGACAGAGACGATGGATTAACGGCTCACCAGTGATCAGACGGGTAGCTGGCCAATGAGCCGTCAGTCACGTAGGTGGAAGACCCGCCCCCGTCCAGATTAATGGCGTTGATGACTCCATATTTCTTCAGAAACTCAGCCACCTCCCAAAGATTCATCCTGTAGAGAGAAATGGCCTCACGGGTCAGACGGTCAACAGAATCAGAATCAATTTTCAGGACTTCCCTGCAGAATAAATAAAACTCCTGATGATATCATGTTCATTATGCAACCGAGCAGCCGAAAGCTGAGGGATGGATTAACCAATAAAGATAAGACTCCTCATTAGGAAGCGACGTCTTTCCTTATCTAAGACCTAAAAGACATTTAAGACTGTTTCTGCTCCTAAAGACGGCTCCTTTAACACCTTCTGAGGCTTCTCAAGACCTGCAGATGTGATGTGAGCCAAATAAACAAGTGAAATGTTCATATTTTGTCCTCCTTGACTGGAAAATTGAGATGTGCTAACCTTTTTTTCTACATTTTTGGAACAAGTCTGCTGGATTTTGGGTTTAGCTCTCCACCGAGAATTGTTGAAGCACAACGTCCTTCTTCAATTCACTGAATAAAGCAGTTTCAGCTAAAAAAATCAGTGTTTCTCCACCATGTTGGGCGAGCAGCGGACTTCCTGGAGGGGCTGTTAGCCGAGCTGCTGCTAACGTTTGCCCAGTTTATTTCTCTGATAACTTAAGATCCAGACGTCCAATGACTAAAATCCTTCTTGCGGCTAAAAGATCAAGTTAAAAACCAGCTAAATTTATCATGAAAATGTGGCTTCAAACTGAATAAAAGTCCATTTCTAACAGTTTGTGTGGAACAAGCACAACAAAGCCCATGTATTATCTTGTATGTGTGTAAGTTACTCTTTGCTAGACGCCATTGTAGCGGACAAACACGGCGCCGACGCATGCATCTTGTGCACTATACTCTTTGGTAGAGGAGGTATGACGCCATTGACAGGCCACCAAATGAAACGGTCCGTTACTTTGATTAAAATGACAGATTTCTCTGGGTTTGAAAACTGTTGGAAACATTTGGGATAATGTAAGAACACAACTCAACAACATATAGAACATAGGTCTAGACCTGAGTGACAACAACCTGACGATTTCAGGAGAGAAGCTTCTGTCTGGTCTAGTTGTTTTTACACATTTTAATGAGGAATAACTACAGATTAGAGATTTAAAAGCATCTATTCCAGTCTGTTATTTGAGAGTAAAGTGATATTTCCGTCACTGTCGTTCTGACAGACAGAGTTTGAGGTCGTTGTTCGGTCAGCTGAGGTTTTTATTGACCTGCTGTTGGTCTGATATCGAGTGCAGATACGCAGAGAGCAGCTGCAGACGTGTGCAGACATGTCCGCCTTGTCGCTGTTGTGCTTTGCAAAGACGGATCATTAACAGCGACACATTAATCTCCAGAGTCACAGCAGGTGATGGAGGGAAAGTCCGATCAATAGAATCGATTAGTGGAGAGGTCTAAGTGGCCTGACTGACTGAACCCTTTCAGAGGTTAAAACATCTTCTACTTCACTCCTGTTAATCATCTTTACGGTTTTATTTTTCCTCTTTTTCACCTTCATCGGTTTATCTTTAACATGTACTGCTTCCTGTTTCCGAGCAGCCAATCAACACGTCTCCTGCTCGTTATCGGATAGATTTTTTTAAACGACGCCTTTACAATAACACTTCGTCGTTTTTTGAAGGCGCTGAAACCGCTAACGAGCTCCGGTTTGCTGTGTTTTTCATGCTACAACCACTCAGATAATAATAAATGACCATCTTAATCTTCTTTTCTCTGCTGTAATTAAAAAAAAAAAAAAAAAAAAAAAAAAAGAGTTTCTGGACACATTTCAAAGGATCTCAGAGCCTGTTTGGCTTGTTTTACCTCGTCATAAAACTATCAGGAAGCAAACAGACACGTTGGATTAATGTTCAGGTTATTATCTATCTATCTATCTATCTATCTATCAGTTTCTGTTTGCTGTTCTGTCTTGTTTGATGTGAAAACTGTAACCTGACATGAAGTTGTCCTTGGATATCTGGATATAAGATGATGGCACAGTTGGTTTTGCACATATTTACACCAACCAGTCAGGTTAATATACTGAATAAAGCATTCTACCTTTGATTCTTAATGTTATCTGATTAAATATACTGCAGTGTTTCCCTATAATATTTTTTAAATGTCAAAAATAACGCTAAATATTCGTTCATTCTTAAATCAATAGCGTTTGGGAGCCGTTGAGCAGCGCTGTCTCGAAATGTCAGTTAACGTCTGTGTTGTTGCCATGGAAACTGCAGGTAGCGTAACTCCTTAGCCAGTGAGTGGTGAAGCGAGAGAGAGAGCATCTGAAATAACGGTTAATGCTAACGGAGCAGAGGAAACGGTTAGCAGCAGCAGTAAGTTGTCAGTCTGGCAGTAAATGTACAGTACAGACTACAGTGTGTCAGTTAATAAACGCTGCAGCTTGTCAACACCATGAAAAGTCACGTCTGTTGTTTCCCCAACTGCTGGAAAAGTGAAGGTTAGCTCCAAAGTTAGCAACAACGGGTTAGCCTAGCTTGACGACGCTAAACGGATAAATAGAAAAGACACACACAGACGCCCTCCCTCCCTCCGCCAGGCCAAACCACTCAACCTAGGAGAAACACTGTGCTGTATATTTCTATTATAATTACCTTCTATTTATCTGTATCATCTTCCTGTCGACCTCTCTGGCTTCTTCTTGTGCTGCTGTAATGCTAAACTTCCCTCCTGGGATCAATAAAGTTTGATCTGAATCATATATATGCTGAATTTATCCTCCCTGATCTTCAGAAACTTTTCTATTTATGTGGAGAGAAACGTCAATGTGCAGTAAAAGCTGTAAAATATATATTACATCTTGTCTATTCTGTTTATTAACTAAAAATTAGTCAAAAAATATGTTCATGTTCTACAAACAGAGTACTGAAAAAAAGGCCCAGTGATCTTTACCTGCTAAGTCAGCTGAAAATAAATTACCACTTTTTTTTTATAGATTTTTTTTAATCTTTTCTTTTGATATTTGACATCTTTTGACTCTCTGCAGTTTAAACATTAAAACATTCAGCTTGTTTTTTGAGGTTTTAATAATAATTTTTAAAAAATGAAAATATCAGCAGTGAAGTTAAACAGACATGTGTTTTGAATAAAAATGGGCGAAGAAAACTGCAAAAACAAACTTTATTTAACCTCAGCAAGTCATCGACACGCAGATTCAAACGCTGCATATTTAATTCCTCGTATTGACTCAGAGGCCTGTGACTCACTTTATGTTAATGGAATAAATTATCATATGTTATTTCTTTCCTTTCTTGTCCACAGCTGCGTCTCTTCTCTTTCCTCCCCAGAGGGAAACTAACTCTCATCCACTTTCTGGGTGGTAAATAAAGAACATTGCTTCTATTTTTTTCCCCATTTCGTCAATTTTCTAGCCGACTTCTTAAAAAAGAAGTTAAAAGTTAAAATAAAAACAAAAACTGCTTGTTGTGGAAGTTAAATTTAGGGACTTGGAACGACTTCTTAGCTCTGCTACGGATCCAAAATGAGATTTATTAAACAGGAAATCCACAGAGAAGAAAATAAGATTCATGAAACAAACAAAAATGTTTTATTATTAGCCTGGAAGCTCAACAAGCAGAAAGCTCAATTTATAAAGTCAGAGACCTTAAAATAAATATAAAAAAAACAACTAAAGGAATCCAGAAAACATTTGAAATGTATCATTAATCGCTATAAAACAAACCAGAGAAAGCTAGTGAACAAAAAAAAAACTGAAAGCACAAACTCACCTCTGAAAAGCGAAGAAATGGATCAAATAAATCACCAGGAACTGATGGAAATCCACCAGAATCAATGAGGGAATCATTACTCTCATTACTTAATACCCGTTTCAATGATCGGAGGCTTTTATTTACCAAAAGAGGTCAAAGATCAGCCGGACTGTGACTCTTAAAAAAGGCCAATAAAGAGTCTTGAATACAGATTAAAAACTGTCAGCATCAGTTCAGACTGAAGGTGACGTCACTCCAGACAGACGAGGATCGAACTCAAACTCCTGATGATATACAGAGATTATTAAAGCGGTGCAGCTGGGAACCAACTGATGGACAGATTTGGGTTAAATGAAGGATTTATAACATGAACAGAGACGCTGTATTCATCCCCGACTGTTTGTCTGTCTCTGTTTAAATTCTGCAGCTTTACAACGTTAACTCGAAGCTCTTTAATCTCTTTATTGAACCTCTGACACAAACTATGCTACAAATCCCAGCTTCAGGTTTACCTTTGCTGATCAATATCTTAAAAGATGGACTCTGAATATGTATTTAACATCCACAAAACACAAGCTTTGACATTTAAGTACAAGTAATTCACAGACAGTCCGCTGCTTCAGTTAACTCCTTCTCTTACCCTCTGCGTTCCGTCTGACCATCGATGTGGAAAAGGATCAGTCTTCCCTCGGCGTCGTGACCCACCGCCGTCCTCGCCGACACCACGTCCACAAAATGACGAAACGGCCCTTAAAAGATGATTGTATCAAAGGTTTAGTGTAAAATAAAAGATCTGCAAGGCTTCTTGCTTGAATACAAACTGTAATCAATCTGCGAGTTAGCTCTAAGTCTGATGAGGTGACGTTCAGGGAAAACTTTGATTTTTCTGTTAGGTGTTCACTGAAAGTCTGTGTATGTAACCATGGCAACTAATACCTGGAAACTAACCTGCTATTGACCCTTCAGCTCCAACTTTTAACTTCCTGTCTACACCAGAAAAGTGACACATGACATCTGCAGTTTGTTATCACCTACATGTTAGAATCTATATAAAATGATATAATCTAATATCTGACCAGTTTTATAAATAACAGAGCGAAGGACTGACGGAGAGTCTGATGAACATCGAGCTCTATTTTCATGACGGCGTTAATTAGATAATTTCTCTCTGTCAGCTGCTCATGATGTTACAGTTATAAACGGTCAGTGACTCATCGTCTCAATGTGTTTGTGGTTCATTATGTATTCATAAACATGACGTAAGAGAAGATGGTGAAAACATGTTGAAAACATGCAATATTTCTTTTTCCCCACACGCACGCTGTCTCTCACGGCGTCCTGAAGGCTCTTTATTGTGTAACAAGCTTATTATTAAGGCTGTAATCAACTGAAATGGTACATAATCTTAAACTAATTGATTAGTTACGAGGGGATCAGATAAACACTGAGTCAGTAAATGTTCAGTAAACATTAAGTAACTTTGCACTATATGATACATTTCAGTAGCGGAGCAGAGGTGTGGGGGGGAGGGGTGTGTTTATTCGTGCTTTAGAACGTAACCGCTGTGAAACTATCAGAAAATAACGTTTTATTGATCTGATTCGCTGGCTTTCTTGCTACCAGTGCTCCCCCCCACACCTCTGCTTGGCTACTGCAAAGTCCAGAGGTTGTTTTATGTAGCACAACAAGCTAGTGAAGCATCTTGGAGACGTTTCTAAACAAGATGAATCAACCACCGTCTTCACTCAGCAGATGGTTTTTGTGCTTTTAATATCTTTTAATATGCCAGTAAAAAGGAAACCCGGCGCCCGTTCGTACCCGTCTCCTGCGTCTTGTCACACTCGGCCTCCAGGCTCTCGTTGATGTAAACCTCGCCGTCCCTCAGCAGCCACACGACGCCACTGACGAGCTGAACAAACGGGTTGTTCTGGTCCAGGACGTCTTCCTGTGAGAGATACCTGCGAGAGGAGACAGATGATCAGAGCGATACAAACCGACCAACAGGGAGTTCCTTATACCTTCAAATCTCTGTTTGTCATCTTGGCGTGACCTGCAGCTGATAACATCCTGACTCCAGCGCTGGCAGCACGTTACATAACTCAGACTGCAGAGATCTCCCTGATTATCATTATTATTATTACCTCAGCTCAGGGTGAGGAATGCCCTCAACTTACATTACATCACCTTACATAACCAGCCAGCAGGAGCCTTTTTTTTTTGGTGTTTTGAACTTTGACCTTTGCCCCAGTCCTCCAGCAATCCTTTGTTTCCTTTATTCTCCTGCAGCAGCAGCAGTGCAGGAACTTATTGTTTCTATCAGGCAGCAGCTGCTGGTTTGATAAAGCTCTCTCATATTTTTAACACTTCAGGCTCGTTTAGCAGTAAAAATTAAAAACACATGTTCTCATAAATAGATGTTTACAGGAGCTCCGCAGGTGCACGCGGAGCCTCCGGCCTGTAATCTACCGTTTACATCGTTTACATCTGCTGGATTTTGGGTTTAGCTCTCCACCGAGAATTGTTGAAGCGCAACGTCCTTCTTCAATTCACTGAATAAAGCAGTTTCAGCTAAAAAATCAGTGTTTCTCCACCATGTTGGGCGAGCAGCGGACTTCCTGGAGGGGCTGTTAGCCGAGCTGCTGCTAACGTTTGCCCAGTTTATTTCTCTGATAACTTAAGATCCACACGTCCAATGACTAAAATCCTTCTTGTGGCTAAAAGATCAAGTTAAAAACCAGCTAAATTTATCATGAAAATGTGGCTTCAAACTGAATAAAAGTCCATTTCTAACAGTTTGTGTGGAACAAGCACAACAAAGCCCATGTATTATCTTGTATGTGTGTAAGTTACTCTTTGCTAGACGCCATTGTAGCGGACAAACACGGCGCCGACGCATGCATCTTGTGCACTATACTCTTTGGTAGAGGAGGTATGACGCCATTGACAGGCCACCAAATGAAACGGTCCGTTACTTTGATTAAAATGACAGATTTCTCTGGGTTTGAACATTAATGTAAGAACACAACTCAACAACATATAGAACATAGGTCTAGACCTGAGTGACAACAACCTGAAGGTTTCAGGAGAGAAGCTTCTGTCCGGTCTAGTTGTTTTTACACATTTTAATGAGGAATCATTACAGATTAGAGCTTCATCGTCTCCAACACAGCTCAGAGTTTATGCAAAGGTCAGGTTTGTTATTGTAGATCATAGCTTCTGCGTAGGAAGTGGCGATTGCAGCTGTTATAAATGAGACTCCTGATCTGAGCCACATTAGAAACTTTTAAGCAGGAGGGTTTAAACACGTCAGCTCGACTGTTGCATCACACGACGACCGCCGGTTGACTTTCTGGAGATGTTGAAGCAATCGTCGGTTGAAGCATGTTTGTGGTTTTCTGTGTGTGTGTGTGTGGTATATTATCGATGTTTACTTTACTTTAGCTTCTCTCTCTCTGGATGTTTGACCCCTTTGACACCCACACAGTGTTGCATCATGTAGGAATTCCTGGTTTAACTGACCTCAGGTATCAAACAAACAAGTTAAATCGACTTTTTAAAGAGGGGTTTATAGATAAAACGTGTGTTTTGTTTGTGTGGCGGTTCAGTTTCGATCCTGCAGCTGCGTTATAAATATCCAGCTCTATCCTCGGAGGAGTAATGAGGAAAATTACTTGAGAATTAACTGTAAACAGACATGTCTGGATTCCCACAGTTGTTCCTGAGCAGTGAGTCGACAGTGAGTCAACAGTGGTCTGTGAATTGTTTCTGAGTTTAGATTGTCTCAGATAACCAGAAATTTTAAGCAACTGATACGAGCAAACAGGAAGTCGCTCAGCTGCAAATGTGGGTTTAGAGGTTTGGAGGAGACCGGCGGCGGCGAATGTGACATTTTAAAACATGAGGTCAGGTGCAGGAAAAGCAAGAGAGAGATTAAGACTGAGAGAGACGTTCTGCTTAAAAAAGGACACGTTCTAACACTGATGCTATCTCTCATGGAGAAAGGCGGCTCGTGTCTTATCAAAACAGAGACTCGGCGAGCTCCTGCGGTTGGTCGACTTATCTTATTATGCAACAGCATCAGGCGATGACGACGAGCACAAACATCCAGCCGGACTCATGAAGAAACTATTTAAGTCCTGCAACAGATGGTCTCTGATGTCTGGAGTCAATGTTGGATTAACATGAAGAAGAAGAAGAAGAAGAAGCAGGAACGACTTCTGCTGTTTACTCGACTTTCTATCAAGTTAAATGACACATTAATGTTTGTAGGCGTCCTTATTTTACTTTTTAGTACCTGAAACATTTACTGTATGTGTGCCAGAGCCGTGATTAAGTCACCCTGCCGTTCATCTCCCTCCGCTGGCTCCCAGTAGATTCAAAACCCTAAACGCTTGCTTACAAAACATCTCCTGCCTTCCTGAACTCCCTCATTCAGGTCTACAATCCCTCCTGCTCTCTACACTCTGCCAACGAAAGACACCTGGTACCACAACAGAGCTTTAATAACACATTTCCATCACATGGTACCGGCTCAACTCTCCTCTGGTACTTTTCTGAGTGTCGTTTTCCATTACAAGGTAGTAAGTACCCCCTCAGGGTACCTGGTCGTCATTAGCAACGGCGCATGAATCTGCCATGATGTCATCTTCAGCGCGACACACAAAGGAACAATGGAGGATATCGAAGGAATAGTGCGTCCGCACCTCGTCAACTGACCACGGCGTGGAATTATGGGTTGCCATACCGTCACGTTAATAGTAGACGTGTGTTTGCTATTTGGCTATTTAAAAATGGCGGGTTTGGTTTTGCTGCACATTGATGACGCAGTGATGGTCCTATCTGACCAATCAGTGGTCTGCAGTGTTCTGACGTCAAATTTTGGTTCCAGCTCTGCAAACAATGGTCAGGTAATGAGAACTTAGGAGATGGGTGGGCGGTCACTGGGTCTATCTCCACTGTGTGTCAGACTGGTGAGGACGAGTCGGACCGATGCGTTGCGAACCGATGAAGCCGCTCGGATAAGAAGAAACATCTTCATAAGACAAATCTAAAGTCCAGTTACCTTTCAACTAACTGTTTGCCTAGAAAGAGAGTTAAAACTCTGTTGGATCTGAAGAGTCCCTCTCAATCTGACTAAAGACTCAGAAAAAACAAGAAACAGACAAAGAAACCTGCTTCTGTTCTCTCTAATCGTCGCCTTGTTGCACTTCCTGTTGGCATCTAATCGTCCCATTGGGCCCAAACTGAAGCTTTATGGCTCTGACTGATGTTACTGGTGTTGTTTCTTCTCTCTTATGTACGCTGCTTTGGATAAAAGTGTCTGCTGAATGGAAAAAATGTAAATGAAATGCATTCAAATAAGGAAAACCTTGAAGGCGAGAAACAGGACGGACAGACAGGAAGTAGAAGTGATGCTCATGTGTCAAAAGTAGTATGTGTTAAAAAGCACTTTTAGATAATAAACTGTTTTGCCATTTTTGGGCCACAGATGCAGTTTCTGGTTTACAGCTGTTGCTTGTGAACATCTGGTGCTCCAGATATCCACTCGGTTCTAGTTTAGTTTGGAGTTTTATGAGCTTCCTTCATGTTTAGAAATGAGCTGCTGACAAGAGGACTGGTGATGTTCACAGTGGGAACTGAGCTGGGTGACAGGTCGCGGTTTCACACCAGGTCCTGGACTAGTTCAGACTTCCTGGAGTCTTGTTTCTCACCGTGAGGAGAGAGAGCATCCAGGAAGTCACTACCTCATAACTTCCACTAAAACCACAACCTGACATGTTTAAAACTTCAGATTAAACAAACAAGATAAAACCAGGCTGGCATTCCCCCTGCTGCCAGCCTTCGTGCTAAGCTAACCAGCTAATATGGCTCCAGTTTCATTGCGATTTTCCCCAAAAGTTCAAACTATAAACTTCTGTCAAACTACAATTTTCAACAACTGAATTGATCAAAACAGCACTGAAGTCTCATCATACACAAGCAGAGCAGCGTTATAACTCTGCAGAGCTGCACGTTGAAGTGAATGAGTGGTTTCTAAAGATGTTTCTGTTTTTTTTTTTACATCTATGGAGCCACCATGTGGTCAGTTATTATTATAACTCATGAACCGTTAGGCATATTCATATAATATTTGCACAGTGTGTTCCCTGGATGGTACCCAATTGCGCCTAAAAAAAGTTTTCTGCCATTTTGAATTTTTTGCTACTTTTGGCACATTTTTTATCCAATCTTCACCAAACTTGGTTCATATCATTTAGAGGACCCTGAACACAACTATTATCTTCATTTTTTTGGTATCACTTACTGTTTGTCTGTAACTGGTTACCAAACTTTTGACGGTGTGGCCTGATGCATTTAACGAGCAATAACTCTTCAATGCTGAGTCGGATTAAAACCAAATTTAAGAATCTTGTACATATAGTGACAGCGCACCATTATGTAAAATTTGATACAATTCTGATGATATTTCTACAGTTCTGTTGTCTTCAATGAAAAGAAACTTGGTACACAACCTCTCTATGTCAACATGCACAATATAGTGGAACATGGAGCCAATAGCTCCACCTTGTGGTCATCAGTGAAACATCATATGATTTATTAAGTTCAATATCTCTTCCCAACATTCCATGGTGACCAAATTCAGCAGAATTGTACAGATGGGGATGATGAACAAGTGTGTGGTATTTGGTAAATTTCACCATTTGCAGTGACAGCAGCCACAACAGCAGCTGCTGCAGCCGGCAGTGGCGGCCTCTGCATCTGGTAGTTTGCAGCTCCCACACGCTATTTCTTCAGACATTGCAACATTTTCTAATTTTACATGAACTGAACCTCTCAGGCTTCCTGTCCGAAGTAAATCTGACTCTAAAAGGTTAAAGGGTCGTTTTCTGATGTAGCAGCCACTCAGATGGTTTCTTATTTTGCTAAACTGACTCTTTTAATGTTTAGTCTCATTGTTCCTCGATGGATCTCTTACCCGAACACCAGCGTGCCGTCCTTTCTGATGCCAAACTGGGCGTTCTGCACGCCGCTGCTGTCCTGCACCATCCTGCCGTCGCTCACCACGTTGCCCAAACACTCGCCCGTCCTCGGGCGGAAGAAGCCGGCGTTCTGGGCGTACAAACACCCGGCGGCCTCGGCGGTTTCCTCCACCGACACCTGCTGGTTCATCCCGCAGCCGCCCGGACCGCCCGGCTCCAAAACCGACACCGTTCTCAACGGGTCGTGGACCATCGTCATGTGACCTGGAGACGAAAGACGGCGCTTCAGGAACACGACGACAAAAACCTCAAAGAACCAAAATCGGAATCAATCGGTCTATCAGGTTGCTGATCATCAATCAGAGACGATCAATCCGCCTGCTTCTGTGTATCTGAGTTCTTGTGAAACGTCGTCAGTTTTAACAGGAATATTTTTGGCTGACTTTTGAACAATTTCTAAACAATTCAAATCAATAAATCAATCCTCTGTGTATATTTGGAAGGAGAAGTTGAGACAGAATCTCACTTCTTATTATACTGTGACAAATATATAATATGAGGATTTGACAAAGGTTTTCTTTGAAAAAACAAAACAAAACATAAATCCTGATCTTCAGAAACTGTCCTGTTTATTTGGAGAGAAACGTCAGTGTGCAGCTGCAAAATATATGAAGTCTCGTCATAAACTGAGAGAAACGAGCTCTGCAGTAAATGTTTCTGTGTGATTAAATCTGTAAAAATGCATTTTTATTATGCTGTAATTAATATTATATTAGTTTATATTTAGGGACGAACAATATTATCGGCACAATATCGGTATCGGCCGATATTCAGAGCTAAAAATCAAACTGAAAAAAGCTTTTGAGGATATAAAATTCAGAGCTGAACATCGAGGAAAAGCAATCGATCGGTTTATTGGGGGTTTTTATAAATGGATCAGAGGTTAAGAGAGTAAATATTGGAACAGACGGATCAATAAATCAACAGGTTCAAACAAACAAACACAAACTCGCTGCTCTCTCTCTGACCGTAAACCCATCTGTTGCTTCCCGGCACGTCGGACACAAACACCGTGGACTCGGCGACCGGCAGCCCGCCGCCAGGGTCGCCAGGCGGCCGGCTCTCGTGGGTGGTGTTGCCGTGGACGATGGGCTGGCAGTCTCTGACGTGGCGGTGGGAGTGGGAGGGGCCGTGAGCGCCGTGACCGTAAGGAAGCAGGAGGTCATCTTTCATCGAGTCTCTGGAGGAGAAAAGTGTTTATAAAGTTTAACAGGAAGTTCACAGATGGATGTTTGTGGTTATTTTCATTATTGATTCATCTGTTGGTTGTTTTCTCAGTTGATTAATCAGTCGTTTGGTTTAAAAAATTAAAGAAAATAGTGAAAAATGTTTCCTAAAGTCAAAGAGGCGTCATCAAATGATTTATTTTGTTCTGACTGACAAATATATTCAGTTTATTCTTATTAGAGGATGAAAAAAAGCTGAAAATATTCAAATTTGAGAAGCTGGAAACAGAATTTTTGCATTTTTCTTCTTAAAAATGACTCGAAACAATAGATAATTTATCAGAATAGCTGCGATTAATTTTCTGTCCATCGACTGATTAATTAATTAATCAACTATCGTTGCAGCTCCTATCAGCTTCTTGTGCTGTTTGTTCACATTGTTGTAGCTCTGAGTGATTAAAAACCTCAACTGATTATTATTATTAATTTGTGAAACTCTCTTGTTTCGTCTAATCGAGTTGTGAAATATATTCTGCATGTTTATCTTTTTATTTTACTTGCAACTCAATGTATGAAGTGTTTTAAGTGTCAGTTTTAAGTTGCATCCGGTGCTAATTAGCTGAGAGAAGCTCATTAATGTTGTTAAATGAACAAATATTTAGCAAAACTGGATTTTTAGATGACTTTTAATAACTTAATTTGCTGAAACAGACACTCATGTCCCTCCGTAAAACATCAACTGTCCAGATATTTTAAAATATAATGATTTTCAGTATAAATATATTGTGATATATGTATTTTATTCATATCAACTTCTCTTTAATACATAATAAAAAGCGCTAATAAACTCTTCTTATGACCCTAACAACACACCAACATCTTCATCACAGAGCATCTTACTGTCTGTGGAAGAAAAAAAAAACCCTAAAATATATATTTATTGACTTAAATCCCCCTGAAGCGACGCCACAGACATGAGAAATATGTTTTCAGTGTTTGGGTTGATAAATAAATCTTGTGTCTGGGTCCCGTGTGGATTTCATCATCATCACCACACGGCCTCCGTTGGTCAAATCAAGAGTTTCGTCACGTGAAGGAATGTTTTCAGAGAGCCGAGCTGCGGTTTCTGTCTGCAGCCGGAGGAATAATGCCAAGAGAAAACATCAGAGTTTGTTCGTTTATTTAGTTTAAGTAAGTCTGTAATGGAGACATGAAAACAGACAGAACCACATTTATGTTTTTACAAAATGCTTCAAACTGATAAAACCATAAAAAATATCCAGTTTACCGTCACATTTAAGACTTTAAAGCTCTAATCTGTAATGATTCCCCATTAAAATGTGTAAAAACAACTAAACCAGACAGAAGCTTCTCTCCTGAAACCTTCAGGTTGTTGTCGCTCAGGTCTAGACCTATGTTCTATATGTTGTTGAGTTGTGTACTTACATTATCCCAAATGTTTCCAACAGTTTTCAAGTTTTGTCATTTTAATCAAAGCAACGGACCGTTTCATTTGGTGGCCTGTCAATGAGGCTATTGATTGTGTGTGTGTGTGTGTGTGTGTGTGTGTGTGTGTGTGTGTGTGTGTTGGGAAGTGTTAACAGTTATCTAACAGGCATCTGAAGGCCACATAATGTGAGACACATGAAATAGCTGCTATCTCACTTTGTCATCTTTAGGTGGTTTTTTCTCACATTGATGCTGAGTGATGTTTGGATCAAAGGGTTATAAAAGATTATTTTGCATTCGGTTTAAGGCTTGTTTGCTTTTTTTTTTAAAGACTATTTGATTGTTAAGTCTAGAGCTGCTAAGATTTTATGTTTAATTGATTAGATGCCAACTATTAAATTAATTGACAGCTGTTTTGATAATTGATTAATTGTTTTTGAGTCATTTTTTAAGGAAACAAAGCTTCTGAAATGTGAATATTTTCTGCTTTCTTTAGTCTCTGTGACAGTAAACTGAAGATCTTTGAGTTGTGGTTAAAATAAGACATTTGAGGACGTCGACTTGAGCTTTTTGGCAAACAATGATTGACATTTTTCATCATTTTCTGATATTTTATAGACCAAACAACTAATCAAGAAAATGATCCACAGGATAAAGGATACTGAAAATAATCATTAACCGCAGCTCTAAATGTTTTAGTTCATAAAAGTGTTTTAGTTTTTATGATGTTAGTGGAGGATGTCTTTCTTTGTTTCCAGTGTTGTTAAAGGACAAGTTCACAATACTTCATGTGTCTTTAAACCAGCAGTTAGGTGTCGGTATGAGCAGTGAAAGAGGTTTTTTCCTCGCTGTAACCATCCCTCCTGTTCATACTGGATGTTAAAAGATCTCCTTCAAATGTGCATTTAGTGCAAAAAAAAAAAATGCATTTAAAGTGTGTGTGAAGCTTCTATTCAGCTCCAGCAGTCTGAGTTAGTCACATTAAGTGGATATCTGACACATTTACAGTCTTTTTAGCATCAAATTTCCTCGTAACTTTGAAAGATATCTATTTGATTTGGGATCTACTGATGCTCAGTATGAACAGGAGGAATTATCAGATGACTGTGTGTGACAACAACACCATCTTGTGGCCAAAGTGTCTTCACACATGAACTGTCAGTTTCCGTGAAAACTAAAAGCAGTTCAGTATTGACAGATCTCATCATGTGACCACAAAGTTTGATCAGTTAACTGTCCAAACAAATGTTATCTGCTCTTTTAACCATTTCATCACCACACAGACTGACTTTACTGAATACTATACAGGCTACACATTAAATCAAATCAAACAGTTGATAAATATAATAATTTAATTGTTGTATGTTTTTATGATTAGTTAAATGAGACTTGAATGGTTTTTAAGGGGGGCAGCCAGCAAAAGTTTTTAACTTTGCGGTTAACAACCGTTATAATGATTTAAATAGCATGTTAGCATGAAAATGGTAAATTAACCTCAATCCTAACCTGCCACAAATGCTCCTCAGTCTGCTACCTCATCTGTGAGTTCCACAAAAAAAAGAGGAAAAAGTCTGAACACACTTCTCTAAAAGTCTTAAAGCTCAGCTAACAGTTGGCAGGCTAACGTTAGCCGTTAGCTCAGCTTAGGAACCGGCGTTGTCTTACCGGGAGTTTTTGGTCTCGGACAGCCGGACACAGAGCCACAACAGCAGCCCCACACACCGACATTTCGCCGTCGCTGCTGCCATATGAGGAGGATAAGTAACCGGCCACACTCCCCTCTCCTCTGACTGGCTCCCACATCCTCCAGCTAGCGCACTAACACACACTTCCGGTTCGGCTCTACAATACAAAATACAAGCTGAAACTTCTGCGTCTTCTTCGTTGATTTTTAGAGGCGGTTTAACATCCGGGATGACGCATTACCGCCATCTAGTGAATTAAAAATAAGACTCAATTCTCATATCTACCCTAAATTATTATATGTAAAATAAAATAAAATAAAAATATTAAAAAAAAAATGAATAAAGAAAGTTCTTCTTCTTCTTCCTCGTTGGTTTTCAGAGGTGGTTTAACCTCCAAAATGATGCATTACGCCATCTAGTGGATTGAAAATAAGACTCAATTCTCATATTTACCCTAAATTATTATCTATAAAATAAAATTAAATTAAAATAATAAAAAATGAACACAATAAATAATAAAGTTCTTCCCTATCCCACCTCTCAGAGGGCCTGACAGCTTCTCTCAACAGCTTCCAGTAATTTCCACGATATCCGAAAACTTTCTCACTGCATCAACAACTATCTATTCAGTGACACAGTTAATTGATATGGCCAGAAATGCTAAGAACTTAATCTTATCCTTACAAAAACAATATTCAGCATGCTTCCTACCTGATTTGTTCTCTCTTCCTTCTTGAATCTTTTCATTCCTGGCTGCTTCTTCATGGCTTAGCCGTCTCTCAGACCTAATCTCTTTCTCTCTCTTTGTACAGTCTTCCTGCCAGTTTCTTCTGCTGCACATTTCATCTCCACATTTATCCCCAAATCATGTCTACACATAAATGAGCTGTGTCCAAATTTCCAACAACGTCTGCACTGAAAGGGTTTGGGAACAAAAGGCCTTCCTGGGAAACTGATATGACCTAAGGATCCTTTGTCAGGTAGGTAATATGACAGATCTTGTTTCACCCCTTTCTCCATCACTTCATCCTCATAATTTGAAAATTGGCTTGCATCAACGACAGTACTCCATCCCAGCGGCCTTTACAGGAACTCTTCTATTAATGGGGGAGACATGACACCATCTAACTTGGATATTTTCAATGCCACTTCAACTACATTGACATTGCCAACTTTGTCTTTAATCCAACTTGCTGCATCATGTAAATAATGCCTGTTATGATTTCTCAGAGCTCATTTTAATGTTTTCAAATGTCAGATTTTGTCTGATCAACAGTTCAAAATCCAAATATATTCAGTTTATCGTCATGTATGACACAAAAAACCCTTCAAATTCTCACATTCAAGAGGCTGCAACCAGTTAAAGTTTTAGTATTTCCGCTTAAAAACTGACAAAAACGATTATTCACATATCAAAATAGTTGCTAATTAATTGTCACAGCTCTACCTCAAACACACAAGAACAACTGTAACAACTCAATGAATGGACATTATGTCAAATATACAGTAATAGTGACATACAAATATATACATGTGGATTTTTTAAAAGCAATCTATGAGCATTAAAAGGGCCTTCATGGAGGGAAAAACACTGTAAAATAAAGAAATAATGCAAAAAATGTTCATCATAAACAAAAACAGGAGATTCTTTCAATGGTTTACTTTTTTATTTGGAAAAAATACTAACATGTTTTGGTATTTTTAACATACTGTAATATCTTTACACAGTTTGATCACATAACACTGAAGTGGAACAAAGTCTTTAAAGTTGGGGAATATGTTCAGTCGTCCATTTTCGTACTCTGGGTATTTCTCACAGATTTCAGTTTAATTTTTGGGGGGAGGGGGCGTATCAATGAAGTTGAAACAATCTGAGACTCAGTTTGTCTGCGTTGGTGTCGCTGAGTGGGATGTGTGTGTAGGAACAACCGAAGAGAAGCCATCTGCGACTCGCCCGCATGAAGTGAAACGCCAGCGGGACCAACAGCAGGGAGGCCAGGACGACGGTGATTATCAGCCACGTCCGTCTGCAGAGAGAGTTTAGAAAGTTTAGATTTGACTTTTTAATATCTTACAAACTGTTAATGAGGCTCTGATTCCTGAACGCAGCATGTCGAGGAAGATTATTATGAACAGAATATTTCTATAAGCAACCACTGGAAACAGCTTAATCAAAAGATAAGAAACAAACTGTCGTATCTGAAATTGTTGTCATGGTTCGTTAGGGTCCTTCAATGAAGCTTAACATCAAATTTCCCATTTCGACTGAAGAAAAGGAAACTGTTGCAATAATCCCAGTTTTGCTTTAAGTTGGTATCGTCATCATCAGTCATTAAAAAGACTCCCTGCAGCACTCTGCTATCAAAAATCATCATTTTTACTTCACAGGAATATTTTGGATGTTATGTTTGACCCTTCCGAATTTACTTTTGGTTATGTTAGTCAGGTTTATCGCCACGTAGGTTCACACATGCAAGGAATTTGCTTTGGTGTTGTGGTGCATCTCTCCATATAAAGCAAAGAATCTCTGTCTGTCTGTATATGTGTGTGTGTTTGTCCTTCGCATATCTCGAGAACCGTTCATCTGATCCACTTCATACCTGGCGGTTGGATCGGTGGGGAAACCAGGAAGTGCAGTGTCGACAAGTGAAGTTATTTGGATGAGCGGTTCTCAAGAAATATGTTAAAAATTACTCCATAAATAACGTTGATTTGCTTCTTCTTCTGCCTGTAGAGTCAATGAACGGAAAAACAGAGAGCACCACGCTGCCACACGGTGGTCGCAGGCGGGATTACACCCAGTAGTAATGAACTACCATAGAGGATGAATTGAAGACATTTAAGTTAAGATCTATTCCCGTTCCTCATGTGTGGGACTTTTGTATATATTGAATGGGCGCTTCAGTTCATCATCAACTTCAGCTCAACTCAAAATGGTAGTCTGCAGATATTGAGGCATTTAGTGAACATGGGTAAATTATAGCGTCTACTGATAGTCTGCATTCATGTTCTTTCCGTTCTGAACAGGCATGTTTTCAACGGGCACAGCACTAGAAAAGAAGTACCACAAAAGTCATCAAAAATAATGCAAATAAAATTTCTGGATTATAGACTTCTCATAAACACACAAATTTGTAGTCAAACTAAACTAGGAATGTTTAGAAATTTGAGACTTGGTGGACCGAAGGGGATAAATTCATCAGATGGAGGAGACTAACTTACTCTGTCAGATACGGTTTGTCTCTGTACACCTCCTCTTGTTGTCTCCAAACTGTAAACATCTGTTTAGCCAAACATCGTCCTGCTGTGGGAAAGACATAAGAATAGCACTATTCATCATTTGCAGCCTTATCAGTAACTCCAACCGTCAGAGAGATGTGGTGCAGTAAAAAAAACCTCTGTTTAATCTGCTGTCGCTGTTGACACTGGCGCAGCTTCCTGTGTGCGGGTCACATGGACACTGGTCATCACACTGACACCGTTCAGCACAGGAGACGCCGTAGAAACCTGGAGGACACGCTGACAGAGAGGTTCGATCCTTTCAGCATCACATCTTAAAGAACGCCGATGACTGAAAACATCTAAATCTCAACAGTAGTTTCTTCCTGCTGTCCCACCTCTTTCACAGAAGTCGCCATAGAAACCAGGAGGACACAAACAGCGTCCATCAACATGGCTGCAGGAAGCTCCATTAAGACATACACAGGTGTGTCTGCAGCCGTCACCATAGTAACCAGGTAAACATCCTGCCGAGGAGATCACAGGTGATAAATGAACCTTCAGATGAACGTTAATAAAACATCACAGTCCAGAAACTATTAGTTTAACTGAATTTATCAAAATAATTGACATAATTAGGTTTATTCTTACCTTCCTTATTAATGTGGGATATTAAGTTGTGGTGATTTGTAATTAATTCACTTATTTAGGTCTGCTTATATCAGATAAATCATTTCAGAGTTTGAATTTCAGACATTTTTAAAGCATTAATTGTAAATTTACTGCAAAATAAAGATAAATGTTAACAGTCCCCTTATTGAGCGCATATAAACAGTTAATAAATGATTTATAACTCACTATAATGTAGCTGTAAGCAGATATAAATGTTTATTAATATATTTGTCTACAACTGTAAAGTGTAAAGTTGTTTTCTGCTTTATAAACAGATAATTAATGACAATATAGTAAAACACAGTTTGCGGTTAGTAAGTACTATACATTAATAAACACTTAAAATGTCCTGATATCTGCTTATAACTACAGTGTAGTGTGTTATAAATGTTTCTATAATGCTTATTAAGGTTAAATGGGGGGATTGAGTTATATTTTTTAAGAGGAGCTGCAGGTGGAATAAAAAATAAAGATAAAACTCTCAAAGAACAGTTGAAGAGCAAGAAATGAGACAAAGAACAAACAATGTGTAACTGCTGTAACTCTGACCTCTGAGAAATACGTCTATAACTGTTGGATTTCCCCAAATAATCTACATGTGAAGCCTCCAGATATACAGAGAGATTATAGATATAGAGACTAGACCAGTGATTACCTTGGCTGCAGTTCTTTCCTCTCCATCCAGCAGCACAGACACAACCGTCTGCAACAGGAGACACAAGACGTAGTTTATAAATCTGTAAAACCTGCAGTAATTAAACAAGGCATGGTTTTACTGTGTGTGTGTGTGTGTGTGTGTGTGTGTGTGTGTGTGTGTGTGTAAACTGCAATTACTTGGCCAGGAAGTGCTTTTTACAGTTTTGAGTTTTTTTTATCACAGGATTCAAAGGATAAGACTGATGATTTTCTATATTTTTCTTATCTTCAGGGTTTTTAGAGTCTGCTTCACACAGAACAACTCTCTGGAGATTGAAAATGTGATCGTTGTTGCACTGCAAGACTTCAGGTTTACAGTTTTTAAGACAAAAAAACAGCCACCAAGCTTTTACGGCCCTAACCCTAACCCTGGGCAGTGCTATACGACCTCCACCTCTTCGCTAACGTCTACGTTAGCGTGATCGTCTGTTTTAACCGCCGTCTGCTGCAGCTGAGCTCCAGCGCCACACTTACCGGCGGTGCAGGCGCCGTGGGGGCCGCAGGCTGGCGGCTGACACACCAGAGAGTCGCAGGCGTCTCCTCGCCAGCCCTCCCGGCACCGACAGCGTCCGTCCACGCAGTCGCCGTGACCGCTGCAGTCCGCTGGCTGGCAACGCCGCCGGTGGACACACAGGACGGTGGAGACACGCCGGGCGCAGCGCCACCTGCTGTCTGGTTTACTGGGAAGGGTGGATGAGCAGTAGAGAGCAAAGAAAGAAGGTAGAAAAGATGAATTAGAAGTTATACTACTGCTACTACTGGTGTTACTACTTCTACTCCAACTGCAACTAAACACAATGATAATAATAAACTTTATTAAGGTGATATTTTGAGCTTTTTTTTGTTTGGTTGTTTGCTTTTTGAGTTTAAAAAAGTGAACTGTGAGCTCAAAATTCATCCAACAATAACTGCAGCCGGGTTTCTTTGTTAACAGACAAGATAAACTCATAATAAAGAGCGTTAAAGGATGGTAATCTTCAGTTTTGAATAGTCAGAGTTGGCTGTCAGTGACCATAGAAACAAGGAAACACAGACAACCGACTGACTGTTGCCTGATGACGACATGAAAATGATCGGCTTGTTGAGCATCAGCTGAGTTTCCCAACAGCTCTGGGGGAAAGAAATAGACTGACTGTGAATATAAGACACAAACAAGCCCTGAACAGATAATTCTGATGATTTTAAACTATAATCATAATCAGGAAAAGACAAAAAGAGGGGAAAAAGCAACACCTGAACCCATCATACCACCGTACACCACCTGGACCAACCTTTGGCTCCCAATCGTCCCCTTCGTTCCTCTCCTCGACCCCCATCAAGCCCACCAAACACTGTCCTCATCCAATCCTGAACCCTCTCAACAATCCAAATAAAACTTCTTCTATACTGTTCAAACAGCGTGGTCTTTGCTGAGCCTTGAATAAACATGCCCAGCGCTGGAATCACAGTTACTTCTATCAAGTCTAATTGGCTCACCATTGGTCAGGAGGGTAACTGGCCAATGTGCCGTTGGCCACGAAGCTGGAAGACCCGCCTCCATCCAGATTGATAGCGTTGATCACGCCGTTCTTCTTCAGGAAGTCCGCCACCTCCCAAAGATTCATGCTGCTCAAAAATATGAACAAACCGTAGAGTGTAGAGTGACCGCTGTTGTGTTTATCAGGTGTTTAAGACCTGATACAAGCTGACAGATGTCAAATGTTAAAAACCAGGAGGACAGGTGAACATACTCACATGCTGCTCTGATTTAGTAGAAGTATTAAATAATAAATTATAGATAATAAATGTTACCCTCTTTCTTTGGTCCGTCCGTCCACATGAAACAGAACCACGTTGCCGTTGGCGTCGTGTCCCACCGCCGTCCTCGCTGACAACACATCCACAAAACCTCTGAACATTTCTGTCAGAATATAAAGGAAGAGTTTTATATTCAGATTCAACACTAAACTAAAATCTAACTAAATACAACCAGATGTTATTTCACATTCAATTTCATTTAATTTATGGAACGGTTGCCACGGTAATGATGCCTCTTCAAGCACCAAAATAAAAACTGGTTTAATTTTCATTTTGCACTGTGAACAGAAATTGCAAACAAAATGTCAATATGATATGAATATTGACAATGTTTAACAAACTACAATAAAATTTGACCAAACATGTTTTAGTTCTGATTCAATCATCAGAAAATTAATCAGCAACAGTTTTTTAGGTATTTATCAAAGAAAAAATGTCATATGTCACAACATTTTGTAGAGATTTGTTGTGTTTCTCAGTTTTATATCATTGTAAACTGAATATCTTTAGGTTTTGGACTGTTGGTCTGACAAAATAAGCAACTGAAGTTCACCTTGGTCTTTGGGAACAAGACCAAGGTGATCAATTAATCATTAAAATAATCAAGAGATTCATGAATAAAGAAAATCATTGTTGGCTGTATTATTCATTGTCTTTATGTGTCCTCATTTACACCTGATGTTACAGTACAATGTGATCTGGAAAATCCCATCCAAGCACCTTAAGGGTTAATATATCAAGTGGATATCATCAAATTTAGTCTTTTTTAGCATCAAACTTGTGTTTCTTTGCTCCTTTTTTTTTTTAAACCATGACTGAATGAACCAGGTGATGTGCATGTACTCTGTTCCTGTGGAAATGTCAATAAAGTCTCTTGAATCCTGATTGATTGATTGCTTCAACAGAGATGTGAATGCTGAAAAAGCAATTTTTTGTAAAAAATGATAGTAACAGTTCACTTTGGAAAGTGTGTTTTGCTCGCAGACGAGTCACTGGATGCTTCCAGGTGTGAGACTTGTAGACTTTACCCTGGTCGACTAACTGGTCGCACTCGGCCTCCAGGCTCTGGTTGATGTAAACCTCCCCGTTCCTCAGCAGCCACACCACTCCACTGACAAGCTGTACAAACGGGTTGGACTGGTCCAAAACATCTTCCTGTGAGAGATACCTGCAGGGGACAGAGGAGCTTTTTCTTGTAATCAGAATTCTCACTTTCTTCTGCTGCTTTTTTATAATCAGTGTTTGTCTTACCCAAACACCAGGCTGCCGTCCTTTCTGATGCCAAACTGGGCGTTCTGCACGCCGCCGCCGTCTCTCACCAACTTGCCGTCGCTCACCACGTTGCCCAGACACCCGTCCGTGGTGGTGTTGAAGAAGCCGGCGTTCAGGGCGTACAGGCAGTCGGCGGTCTCGGCGGTTTCCACCACTGTCACCCTGCGGCTTTTCTCACAGCCGCCCAACCCGCCGGGCTCCAACACTGACAACGTCCTCAGCGGGTCCTGAACCACAGTCACATGACCTGGGAGCAGTGAAGCTTCAAGATAAGATGACCCTTATTACAGATTGTGACACGTTACTGCTGACTCCATCACTAACCGTAGACCCAACGGGGGCTGCCCGAGCCGTCTGGCATGTCTGATATGAAGACAGTGGACTCAGCCACTGGGAGGCTGCTGTGGCTCCTGGAGGGCCAGGTCTCATATGTGGTGCTGCCATGGACCACGGACTGGCAGTCCCTGACGTGGCGGTGAGAGTGGGAGGGGCCATGGCCATGAGCGTACGGCAGCAGAACATCACTGTCTGTAGAGGTCCTGTGGAGAGAATTTCACTTCACTCGCTGCATTTGACACACTGTGGTTCACACTGTCCTCTAGGAGCGCCGCCACGCCGCCATGCCGCCACCAGACTGTCAGACTGTGAGCTTAAGTGGTTTAAGTCCGACTGGAAAGGCAGGACTGGTCTAATTTGCTCCCACTGCAGTCGCCAGAACAAAATGTTGGCATCAAACGTTTCTGCAAACCACAGAAATGTTGAATATATACGTTTCAACAAGTGAAATATGTATCATATCAACATTTCTACCCGTTGAATAGTGATGTTTTATGGTGTGACAATGTTGTAGTTAGGTTTAGGCAGAAAGACCACTTGGTTAGGGTTAGGAAAAGATCATGGTTTGGGTTAAAATAAAATAAATAATAAAATAAAAAGACGTCTCACTAAATACACCCAGTTTCGTCGAATGAAACAGGAAACAGGAAGTGGTCTCAAACCATGCTCTCTGCTGACTTCCAACTTGCTGCCAAGAAACTTACAAACCATCCACCTGCCCCTGGGAGTCTTTTTATTGCTATGCTGCCGACTCAGGTGTACATCCAAACTGCACCAAAGGCCCTCTGCAGCCATGTCAGGCCTCAGCACCTAAAGAGATAAAGACCTAAACTGAAGCTCTCCTTATTGGCACTTCACACCAGATCCACCTCATCTCACCTTTGACTGCCAGGACGCCCCTATTTCCTCCTCAGTCACTAATCTGAGTGTTATAGGTTTGAACCTCAGCTGATTTTTAATAACCATATATGTGCAAAACCTCTTTCTACCATCTCTAACCATCTCTAAACATCTCTAACCCTGTCCATGCCGTTATCTACTGCAATGTGCTCCTCACAAGGATCCTGGCACTACAATGTCCTCACTCATCGATGGACATGCACCTCCTGACCTACAGGAACACACCACAAACCACCACAAGCTGGCTCCCCCAGTATAAACCCTGCACCATGGGGCTTGCAGCCCTCTGATAAGCTGACATCTCACCATGTGTCTTTGCTCTCCAACAGCCAGAACTGGAGATACAGCAGCAGGAGCCCCGCACTCAGGCGCCTCTCTGAGATCGCTGCCATGATGTGCCGGTACCCGAGTGTGCGTCCGCAGGTTTCTTTTCTGTGTGTATTCGCGTGTGTGTGTCCTCTCTGTGCAGACAGGTGTTGCAGGAACGTGTTGTAGGAACAGGTGTCAGTTTTTGTTTCTTGCTGCTCCAGATTCTTTCTACATTCCAGGAACCAGATGCGTAAACGACGCGTATACGCACAAAATCCTGCAGAGTCTATGAACATATAAATGTATATATATGTATGGGGGCGGGTGGTTATACCATAAGATGGATCTGACCCCTTATTCAAAGGAATTTCCCCTCAGTGGCATCAGTCAGCATACATTTATATGGAAGAAAAACATGGAACATAAATAATATTAAATCAATAAATAATATGTTTTTTTTTTGGTTTTTTTTTTTTTACTATTTATTTATTATTTAAAGTTCAGTAATAGATGTGTATTTTTGTATTTTTACATAGAAATCGATGTAATTTAACATTCAAAACAATAAGTAACTGAATAACCCTGTTACAGATTACAGTCTTTATGTTATGGTGAATATTTTAAATACAATAATTCACTGTCTTTTTATGAATTTACACGTAATGTAGAAAAAACTGTAAAAATAATAACACAGTAAATTTCTGTGAAAAAACTTTTCTTTCTTTCTTTTTTTTTTTTTTTTTACAGTGATGTGAGCGCTACAAACTAATCATTGATCACTTTTCTGAGATATCACTGCTGATGATGGTTTACAGTTCGTGTGATGAATGAATGATATGGACGGTATAAATGGTGTGTAAGAACAGCTGCTCTGCTATTGGAGAACCTCGCTGGTGCAACACAATCTGTGTAACAACACTTTTTCTCTCCAGTTTGTTTCATTGAGCTGTACAGACTGGTTCAGGGCGTCTTCATCCATTTATGACTCATTGTGGAAGTGGAAATGAGGCTCGTGCATGTGCGTCCAGTTCCTTTACATGTATAAAACAGAACCATCCTTACACTTTATAAATCTGACAAGGAAAATGTATTCTGGCTTCGTGCTTAGTAGTGTAGTTCAATGGATGTTGACGTCAAAGCAACGTTGGGTTTTGACGTCAACCAGATTTTCATTTTCAACTGAAATATTAACGTCTGTCTATTGTTGGGGTCCAACATCTTTATGACATTTAATTGACAGAACCATGCTTACACTTTATGAATCTGATGAAAAAAATGCATTTGGGCTTTAACAATGAATCTACACAAAGTTGGTCAGATGTTAAATTTTAGTTGAAAATGAAATTATTGGGTTGAAGTCAACATCCAGTGTTACACGGACGTTGAATTTTGGTTGAAAATGAACATTGGGTTGACGTCAAAGCCAGTAGAGGCCGGTCCATAGAGGCAGAGGAGGTTGATCCTTCTCTATTTTTTGAGAGGCAAGAAGGAGATCAACATATAAAAAAAGAATATTTGGTTGATTTGGTCTGATTTCATCAGGTGGGGGACAATGATACATAGTTTAGTTTGTTGTAAGATCCATGTTGGTTTTCCTCCTGTCTTCCCTAAATTTTTGAGTCACCAGCCGCCACTGGTCAAAACCCAACGTTGGGTTGACATCTAGTACCAGCTGGGTTTATGCATCTGGCGTCTGTTCGCTCTATTCTGGGGGAAAGGAAGGTTTTGTTCATAGAATTAGGCAAACTGGGAATAAACAGAATTCCCCTGAGGACAGTACTGGGCTATGGGAGTGTTTGAATAAACTTCCTCAAAACACACAGATGTATATCACAAGACATCTAGCCCTAATCTTGGAGTGCTGTTCCATTCCCAGTTTAAGTTTCAAGGCACACATTTAAAAAAGTTGTCCAATCCTGCTTCCTCCGAATCAGAACAATTTCCAGAATCAAGCCAACGCTCTACCAGTCCGACCTCGCAAAAATCATCCACACTTTCATTTTCTCCAGATTAGATTATTGTAACTCGCAGCAGCTCGGCTTCTTACTGGTTTTAACAGACAACATCACATCACCCCGATTCTGGCTTCTCTCCATTGGCACCCTGTTGGTTTTAGAATTGGTTTTCAGATTTTACTGATCACTTTTAAAGCATGTCTGGGTCTGAAGCTCCAAGCTACATAACAGATATGCTGACCCTGTACGAGCCTGCAGCCTCAGATCCTCAGGTGGGACCTTCTGGTTGTTCCAAAGTCGAGGTTTAAATCTAAAGGTGACCTTCAACTTTGGATCGACCTGCCTGAGGAGATAAGGCTCGCAGATTCAGTAACTTCTTTTAAATCACTTCTTAAAACCCATTTCTACAGACTGGCTTTTATGTGATGTTGTCTTTTGATCATCTTTCTTTTAAACTTTTAAAACTTTTTTTAATCTTTGGCCGCCATTTTTTCAAGGTCAGATTGGTTTCATGTCTTTGCTTTGCCTGTCACAGTACTTTGTAAACTCTGTTTTTAAAAGGTGCTATATAAATAAAGATATTATATTATGATATTATATCATATATATGATATTATTAAGATATTATTATTATATACAACCGGTCCCAGATGGGCAGAAGCAGCGATGACCGTCCTTCGCCAGCGGGAGGCAGAAATGCGCTAAACCGAGCTTAGTGTGCGGGGGGAAAGAAGAAGAAGAAGAAGAGATAGTTGAAGGGTAACATGGCAGCTGGCATCAGTGTTAAACATGGATTATTGAGCAGTAAAACCTGGTTGTATCTGGCTGTTCACAGACAGGTTTCACCCAGCAGCGGTGCCGGAGTCCACAGAGCCGCCAGCAGCGCGACGGCGGACTCACAACACAACGAGAAGTTCTGCTTGGACCTGGTCAGGTGGGTCAGACTGCACTCAGTCATCACAACAAACCACTTAAAGTTAACTTAATTAACTTAGTGTACCTCTATGATCAGACTGCACACACACAGCCCTTAATTAAAAGAAATATAGCGGTGTTATAAGAGGATAACTTCCGGTTTAGATGCAGATGTTTAGTAGGGAGACGAGTCCTCGCCAGACTCCATTCAAATATTTGGTGTAAATACAGACAACGTAATAATTAATAACAATAAATACATATATTTTTAAATGTTAATGTGTCATCTTAATCTTCAGTGTTCGCTGTTTATTTCGGCTCCATCCAGATCACACAGAAGCTTGTATTTAGTATCAGAAACATCTTTATTCTCCGTGTAACAGTGTGTTTACGCACTTAAGGACTTTGGCTCTTAATGTGCTTATACACGATATATAACAGAGCACAAAAATGATCATCAGACAGCAGCCACATGCTGGTAAAATATGTAAATGTCTGCTATACTCACCAGCCAATAAAACCCATTTAAACAAACAAACAAACAAACACTGGAGATTTATTGAGCGTCTGGTAAAATGTGAACATTAATCAGCCTTTTGGACGGTGGACAAAAAAAAAAAGTTAATTTTGCAACCAATGACCAGGAATGTAGGGGAGACCAGGGGCGGCTGTAACATCTTGAATGTCTCCAATCAGAAACAAGCTACTCTGCACATGCGCAGTTAGATGGTCTTCTAGCTTACTAAAAAAAAAGGAGCCACATATGAAACTCAGAGAGGAAATAACCAGAAAAATTGTGTTTTTCGAGGTGAAGATTTTCATTTTTCTATCAGATTTATGTCCATAAAATCCAAACATGTATTATTAGAAGCACTGTTTTGTAAGATAAAAGTAACATCAAGTGAGAAACTAGCAGTCAAGATAATTCAGATGAGGTGGAAACATAACTGATACTGGGACTGTTCTAACAAGGCGACACTGGACCAAGTTAAAAATATTTTAAAACCCTCAAGGCCTGCATAAACTAACTAGCTGGATAGTTGTCATTATAGTCAGTGGAAACATGTGTTTGCTTACAGCATACCAAACATCAGACAGACAGAGGAGTCCCACTTCCTCTGTCTGTGGAGGCTTCAGATGAAATAAAACAATCAGCTCATCAATCAGGCCAAATCATACGACGTTCACCATGTGACCCAGGGATCCAGATCACTTCCCAGAGTAGAGAAGAAGCTTTTTCTCCACAGAACAGGAAGTCCGTCTGAGAAACTACCCGACAGAAGCAGCTGATTTGTTTTATAGGTCGAGACCAAACGAAGTCGGCCACATATGAAGCGAGAGAAGGCCGAGGCTTTATGTAGATTTATGAAATATTCAACTAAAATGTTTAACTTTTGTAATAAACTTTTTCACAAAGGCAAAGCAAGTTTATTTGTGCAGCACATTTCAGCAAGAAGGCAACTCAAAGTGCTTTACATAGATCATAAAAGGCATTAAAACAATATAAAAGCAACACAAGTAAAAAGACTTACAAACAATTAAAGTGTTACATTTGGAAATAAAAAAAAAAGAAGTTAAAAAGGAAATAAGACGAATAAAAGAGTAAAAGTAATGACATCACTCTTTCTCTCTCAGGTCCAGAGACTATGACGGCTTCGTGTCCTCCCTGCTCCTCCCAGAGGAGGCGCGGCGCTCCTCTCTGGCTCTGAGAGCCTTCAACGTGGAGCTGGCACAGGCAGGTATTCCTACAGACAGACAGACAGGACCAGGACTCAGAAGACTTCCTGTATTAGTAACATTACTGTCTATACCATTTATACTACAGCAGCATCTTCATTGATGTTACTGCAACGACTGACACCAGAGTGTGATATAAAAGCTTCCCTGTATTATGAATCATCCGGTCTTTGTTCTCAGGTTGTTCCAAAGTAGTTTTGTTAAACATTTGCCTTCTTATGTGTGTTTCTCCACAAGGTGAAGGACTCCGTTTCCCAGAAGACCATCGGTCTGATGCGAATGCAGTTCTGGAAGACGGCCATCGAGGAAATCTACCGAGACGAGCCGCCGAACCAGCCGGTCAGCAACGAGCTGTGGAGGGTAAATATCAACCTACAAAGATGATAAATTTAAATATATATATGTGTAAAAACAACTAGACCAGACAGAAGCTTCTCTCCTGAAATCGTCAGGTTGTTGTCACTCAGGTCTAGACCTATGTTCTATATGTTGTTGAGTTGTGTTCTTACATTATCCCAAATGTTTCCAACAGTTTTCAAACCCAGAGAAATCTGTCATTTTAATCAAAGTAACGGACCGTTTCATTTGGTGGCCTGTCAATGGCGTCATACCTCCTCTACCAAAGAGTATAGTGCACAAGATGCATGCGTCGGCGCCGTGTTTGTCCGCTACAATGGCGTCTAGCAAAGAGTAACTTCCACACATACAAGATAATACATGGGCTTTGTTGTGCTTGTTCCACACAAACTGTTAGAAATGGACTTTTATTCAGTTTGAAGCCACATTTTCATGATAAATTTAGCTGGTTTTTAACTTGATCTTTTAGCCGCAAGAAGGATTTTAGTCATTGGACGTCTGGATCTTAAGTTATCAGAGAAATAAACTGGGCAAACGTTAGCAGCAGCTCGGCTAACAGCCCCTCCAGGAAGTCTGCTGCTCGCCCAACATGGTGGAGAAACACTGATTTTTTAGCTGAAACTGCTTTATTCAGTGAATTGAAGAAGGACGTTGCGCTTCAACAATTCTCGGTGGAGAGCTAAACCCAAAATCCAGCAGACTTGTTCCAAAAATGTAGAAAAAAAGGGTAGCACATCTCAATTTTCCAGTCAAGGAGGACAAAATATGAACATTTCTCTTGTTTATTTGGCTCACATCACATTAGAAAAACGCTTCCACGTTTGGGCACAGAGCCTTTTTTCACAGCGTTTTAAGTATAAAGGTTCAGTTCACTCATATATACGAGGGAGGAGTTAGTACTCAGCTGGGGGTTGGACCCAACCATTTGGGAACCAATCAGCCTTCTAAAAACACCCTGAACCATCAACACTGGAGTAATCCTATCCCACTAAAGCTGCTGGTTTAACAACTCCCATCATCCCTTGCTGCTTCACACCATCATCACACTCCGTCTGTTGTTATTGATTATATTTAGAGACGCCGAGCAGCTGAAATTACATGTTGTGCTTTTAAAATGTTTTGTATCTCTGCGTTGAGCTTTCTTGTTTTCTCAGGAACTTTAAGTCGATAATTAACGAGCTGGACGATGTTTTACAGGCGGTGAGGAAACATTACTTGACGAAGAGATGGCTGCTGAGGATCATAACAGAGAGAGTAAGACACAACTGGATCATGAATGTGTAGTTAGAACAGTGAGAGCTTGTGTGCTGATTTTACTGTTATTTCCTGTCTGATCGGTGGGTTATCAGTGTTATTTTAAAGCAAAGGGTCACAAGATGATGTGGGTAGTTATACTGGACGTCTTCAGGGCCTTAAAATGTTCAAATAAAACAGTCTGAGAAAGAAAAAAGAAACGGAACACTCTGAATAAAGAGGTTATAAGTTAAAATGGAAAAGGAAATGTTCAAGTGTGTCTTAAACCAACAATCAGGAGCCCAAATTAACATTAAACCTGTTTTTTCTTGTTGTAATCATTCCTCCTGATTCCTCATACTGACCATTAGAAGATCCCTTCATAAAGTTTATGTGAAGCTAATATGAAGCTTCAGCGTCCAAATGAGTCAAATCCAGTAGATATCTTTCAACGTTACAGTCTTTTTAGTGCCAAAGTGCCTCTTTTTGTTTCTATACTTCCACCTGCAGCTCAACAGGGAAACACAAAGAGGAGAATTTGATGCTAAAAAGACTGTAAATGTGTCAGATATCCACTTGATATGACTAACTCAGACTGCTGAAGCTGAACAGAAGCTTCACACACACTTTAAATGACTGGAGGAATCTTTACAGCGAGGAAAAACATCTTTCACTGTTCATATGGACACCTTACTGAAAAACCGTCATTTAAGATGAATATTCACCAGAACTATCTGTGTCTCAGGAAAAGGATCTGGATGACAGAGCCTACAGGAACCTGCAGGAACTGGAGAAGTATTCAGAGAACACACAGTCCTCCTTATTATACCTGCTGCTGGAGTGTTTAGGTGAGGACAGGATCTGCTGAATCACCTGATAAATATGATACTTACACACTGGAGTTAGAAAGGATGACGTTTTATCACAGTGGAGCCTGAACTTTTTGTCCCGTTTCTTGTCGACAGGGGTGAAAAATGTCCACGCCGACCACGCGGCGAGTCACATCGGGAAGGCTCACGGGATCGTGACGTGTCTGAGAGCGACTCCGTACCACAGCAGCCGACGGAAAGTTTACCTGCCGATGGACATCTGCATGCTGGTGAGCGGAAGACTTCACAACCTTTAGTGTTCTGGTTTAACTAAACAGGCAATGAAGACACAAACTAGTTGATCTCAGTCGCCAATCAGCTGGTTTTAAGACTGAATTTAGGTTAAAGGTGACATATTCTTCACATTTCCAGCCTCTATATTTATATTCTGGTTCTCTACTGGAATATCTTTGCATGGTTTCCAGTTAAAAACTCCTTATTGATCTTCTACTGGTCCTTTACGCAGCCCCTCAGTTCAGCCTCTGTCTGAAACAGGAAGTTTTAGCTCCTGTCTCTTTAAGGCCCCGCCTCCTGATGAGCCCCGCTCTGCTCTGATTGGTCAGCTTTCAGGAAGCTCTGGAGGCTACGTAAACAAACTATAGAAGCAGGATTTCACTTCTTTTTCTTCTTCTTTACTCGCAAATATCAACTTCTCAAACACATCCGTACATGTTGGACACTTGGAAACACCCTAGCAACCACCTTAGCAACCAAGGCTACAGAACAGACGGCCATCTTATTATGGCAACAAGCTGATATCAGCTGGTCTTCAAGGTAGAAAAAACCCTGACTTTTGAATTGCAGGCAGCATTTCTACGCACGTTCACCTCAAAGTTTTGGAACTTTTTGAGCGTGTTTATTATTACACGGCTTTGCTGAATACTCGATTCTGATTGGTCAGTTACGGCTGGTTATTTCCTAAGGACACAGTTCTGTTCATTCTCTCTGGAGGACTACATCCAATCAGCTCATTCGCAACACATTGTGGCATAAAAAAAACCCACCAAGAGAGCTGAAGAGCCTGAAGAGCTACTGGGATCCAACCAGTACAGGAAGTGAAAAGTTTGAGCCACATCCTGTCCTCCCATCCAAACCTGTCGGGCTTCTTTTCACAATAATGACATCATAACAGGAAATAATTAACATAAACTCCCAAAAATCTTAATATGTCGCCTTTAACATGAGGCAGCCCTCCTCCTCACACACACTCACGCACACACATGCCTGCACACGTTTTGCTGAGTCATGATTCGGCTTTGACGTGATGTCAGTAATGAAATCGGGGATCATTACACAACGACCATATGGTCAGAAAAGAAGAGCACCTCAGAGTTAAACCCTCGTGCGTGAGATACATACAGATGAAACAAATAACGCCACAAACAATCTGCAACCTTCGTCTGAGCCATCTGTCCCACACGGAGAACGACAAACTGCTGCTGGAGGAGGAGGAAGAGGAGGAGGAAGAGGAGGGTTTATACAGTATATTAATACATATATGTGTCGTGCAGATGTATTTAGGCCGCTGCCCTTAAAATCTTCAGCTGCAGTGATGATGTTTTGTGACCCGAGGCCTCCTGACTGCGCTCACCTCACATCACCCGCACTCTGCTGCCTGAAGAGGGCGCTGCTGGTGCGCCGCTGGAAACACCCAGAACAGCCTCCACAGACCACTTCAGCTCTTCTTCTGCATGCAGGAGGACCAACTGTACACATCACTGAGGAGTTAGAGAAACGTCAAACACACTCGCATCTCCATCAGTCATCGAAACAAAAACACATCTGACAGTGAAAAGTCTTTTCCAGTTTCATGTTTTTGGGAAATAAGGAAGAAAAAAAATGAGTTGTTGTGTTTTGTCTTCAGTGAGACGATGAACGAGTCGATTCGTTCGTGTGTAAACAGCTTATTCTATTGCACAATCGTCTATTAATCTCGCATAAATGGATTTCAGCAGCTGGTCACTACAGGTGTTTGTTTATATATCGATCCACAGCTGGAACAAACAGTCAATTAATCACCTGAATCAGAAAGACTCTTCTTAAATATGAATATTTTCCACTTCCTTTCGTCCTCTTTTATGTCAAACTGAATATCTTTGGGTTGTGGACTGTTTCTAGGACGTCGTCTCGGCCTTCTTCACTGTTTTCTGACCTTTTATAGACAAATAAACAGATCGATCAAAGGTCAGGTTAATCAATAGTAAAAAGGATTGTTAGTTGCAGCCCTGCATTGATCCCTGATCAGTCTTGATGTTTGTCTTTAATTCCTCAGTCAGACTTCAGTGTTGTAGTTATGAAAAAATAAAAAAAAATCTACATGTAAAGATTAAAATACAATAAAATACAATTGAAACTAAAAACTAAAGTAAAACTAGTGTAAAACTTGTCATCTTCTCGCCTTTTACAGTCACTTAAACTGCAGATTTAAAGAATAAACTGTACAGATTTGTTCTAATAATCAGCAGAAAAGTTGCAAACCTCAAACATCCTTCATTCAACTTCCCTCCCGTCGTCTGTTCGGCCAGTTTCAGCCTCTCAGCTCCAGGTGGCGCTAACGAGTCCATCTGGAAACTAAACATTTGTTTTATAAAGTCCTTCATCTTATTATTAACTCTGCAAAGTGACTGATGACATTTAAACCAAAGACATGAACTGTTTTTTAATGTTTAATGACTCTGTGTTTTATTTTTAAGAATCATTTTTAAGTTTCTGGTGGACGTTAAAGATTATTATTCTACTCTAAACTGTCTGTATTATCACTTTAATTAAAACTAAATTAATCCCTTCAAGGAAACTTCTTGCAAATTATCAGGAAATTATTCAAGGATTTTGGACCCATGAGATAAAATATTAGCAAGAACCAACAAAAGACGTGAAGTTTTGATATCAAAACTGATTTTTTGCAAGAAGTTTCCTTGAAAAGACTTTTGTCATTTGGTTCTAATTACAGGTACAAACAGTTTTAGTTGTTATACTTTAGTTTTATTAATTAACAGTCAACTGAGCATGCAAAAAGTTCCATTATTCAATAAATAATGGAGCTTTTTTCAATGAAATTCCTATTTTTTTTTTCTTTCTTTTCTTTTTTTTTTAAAGTAATGACTCAGTTGTTTCCAGAAAAACTTCCAAAGAAACTTTTCTTCTTCAAAACCTTTTTTTTTTTTTTTAACCATCTTTAATTAAACTTCAATTTAATTCAGACTTCTTTTATGAAGAGAGACAAGCGCATCAGTCACAAGCAGATAAAAGCAGCGTATGAACAGTATTTAATCAGCTAATTAAAAAGGTCCGTCAGTGAACGTTACCTGACTGCAGCAGAGCCTCCAGGTTACCGTCTCACTATTTACACATGACTGAGAGACTCTGCTGACCGGAGCCTCCAGGAAACAAACAGTCAGTGTCAGGGTTTTTGTTTTTGTTTTTTGCCTAAAAAGATGCTGAACATGACTAATGGACTCATGGACGTTTTCTATGAGTCACGTCTCATGACTCAGAGTGCAGTTACGGTTCACTTATAAACCATGAATCCATGCTAGTCTGGTCATATTCAAACAAACAGACAAAGCTTCTAAATGCAGTGAAATTGAAGAGATTTCTATGTTATAAAGAATATAAATGTCTGGTATCGACTGTGTTGCTTTAAAAAAAAGGTTTCAGAAGGTTTTAAAAAGTCTGAAATTTCATTTGCAAAGACAGTGTTTCCCCTAGTTTGAGTGGTTTGGTCTGTGTGTCTGTCTACTTTTCTGTTTATCAGTTTAGCATCGTCAAGCTAGGCTAACCCGTTGTTGCTAACTGTGGAGCTAACCTTCACTTTTCCAGCAGTTGAGGGAAACAACAGACGTGACTTTTCATGGTGTTGACAAGCTGCAGCGTTTATTAACTGACACACTGTAGTCTGTACTGTACATTTACTGCCAGACTGACAACTTACTGCTGCTGCTAACCGTTTCCTCTGCTCCGTTAGCATTAGCCGTTATTTCAGACGCTCTCTCTCTCTCTCGCTTCACCACTCACTGGCTAAAGAGTGACGCTACCTGCAGTTTCCATGGCAACGACACAACCGTTAACTCACGTTTCGAGACAGCGCTGCTCAACGGCTCCCAAACGCTATTGATTTATGAATGAATGAATATTTGGTTGTTCTTGTGGGCTGTTGCTAGTCCGCGATCACTCTATTTGATATTTGTTAACCTGAGAGCAAATATTAGGAGGAAAATACAGAAACAGATGATTTTATCTAGATTTTTATTGTCTCATGTATAATATATAACAGCTGGGTATTGTTAGTGCAGCACTGGAGGCCTGTATGTGTGACAACATATGGGTGAAAAATGGAAATAACGCCACCGATCCTGAGCAGGAAGTGTAGGCAGTTTGGTTTCTAGGTGAGTTTTTAAATAATTGCTTTCCTGGTAGATGTTCATGTGTTTGGATGCTGACAGGTGGGGCAGGCAGCTCTGAGGTAGAATAGTTGTTGTTTGTTTTTTTTTTAAACAGGAATATAAATGCTTTTGTCAGTCAGTGTTTTTTACTGGTGGCGATGTTCAACCCTCCACTCTCATAAAAGAAAATGCCTCTGCGGCTTTCAGCTGTTATTATCTTCCTCTTTTCAGTCAGATCCTCGGGCAGTTTTCTCCCATTCAGACAGGGAACAGGAGAAAACGTTAAAGCAGAAATTACCCTGTTTTTCTTTTTTGTTTTTTTTTGTCTTGTATTAGAGAAAAGAGACGAGGTCAGAACACTTCAAGTCGAGAGCCTCGATTTAGTCGTCACAGTCTGAGAGAAGAATATATGAGTGAAGAAATGTAATTTCCTTGTGTTGAAAGGCCTCCTGCTCCTTATCTATAAGATGATGTTATTTTTAGTCGCTCGCCGGTACGAGAATAATAATAATATTATTATTAGAGGACGAGGCTGGTGGTTTTCTGTATCTTTTTTTTTGTTATTGTCAACAAATCTGTTTGGAGCCGTTTCTACATGAAGGAACATGTCAGCCGGAGCAGCGCTGTGACTCACTGATGGGTTTTTAATAGTTTTTTTTTTTTTGGACAACAACAGAGATCTACAGTGCAGAGCAATAAGATATATCAGGCTCTGGATGTTTGCACAGTTCCTGGAAGTAGGACGAGATCGTCGTTGGTTTGGGCCTTTGGTTCATGAGATTTCATCTTTTTAAGGTTTTGTTTTAGTGTTTTAAAGTGTTGGGTGTTGGTGAACGGGGCAGTGTGGGCGCCTCCACCTGCTGTTTCAGGTTCAATTATGCGCAGCAGTGCAAAGTGCAAAAGTGCCGGTGGAGGTGGAATAAAGATGAGAGGATGTGGTGATTTAATAAATACGCACACAGCCAATCACGTCGCTGGTCTCACAGCTCCTGAGAGAGTGATGATGACAGCAGCTCAACAAACGTAGAATTGGCTTCTCCAGGAAATGATGATGATGATGTTTGGATATTTGTCGCCATGTGAACACAACACCACACATCTGCAGCCAGAGGTTGATGGTGTGTTTATAGTACAATGCTGATAGAAATACATAATTTGAAGAAAACATTTTGTTGGAGCAGTTTATATGTTATTGCATCAAAGGTTCAACCAACACTGATCAAAGGACAGTAAATAAATGCCCACATGTAAACCACTGATTAAAAACTACATAAAAAAACATCCCAACAGTAATAATTAATTAATAATTTACTTCTTTACAAAGTTCTGTTTGTACTGTCGTATCCACTGTGGGATAAAAGAGCGACAGTACAGTCCAGTGTGTGATCCAGACTCTGTTCAGTAAGATTCTCAACATGCTGAAGATGTTCCTCATCCTCCAAAATCCTACAGAACATGAAGGTAACGTAGAAAAATCTTCAGATCAGCCAATAAACCTTCAGGTCACCAACAACTTAAAAAAACCACACTGAAAGCTGGTAGAGTTCAATGTGAACATGTTGACTGTGTTTATAGATAGGGCTGTAGTCAACCAAAGAAAAACTTGGTCAACTAAAATTATACATAATCTTTGACTAATCGATTAGTTGCACTTTCTCTGTGTCCAACTCGCTACGCAAACATACTACGCAATGCCGTATTACTTAACAGAGTTACGCTCGTTTTCCAGGCAACAACAACGGTGGTTCACTCGTGTCCTGAACAGCTGCACAGACTCCCAAACGCTAAATATTTCTGAATGATGGATATTTGGCGTTAATTCTGGCATTAAAACATATTTTTTTGTCCTGGCGGGTTCTCGTTGATATAATTGTAGGAGAAACACTGATTCAGTAAACGTTCAGTACGTTTAGTAAACGCTCAGTAACCGTTGAGAACAGAACAGAAGAGAACAGAACAGAAGTCTCCGTTAGTTCGGAAGAGTCCAAAGTTGTGAAAACAACTTTCAAATTTCACAGGTAGTTTGTTAGTCTGTCCCTCCTGCTAATCCCGGAAAGCTGCTGATGTAGCACTTTTCTCCTTATGAAAGTAACACGGATATTATTCGACCAATGAGAATTTAGTCGGACGAGAGCATATCGACCAGCTAACCGACGAGTCAACTAGCAGAATACAGCAATAATTATAAAAACATGCAGAGCAAACCGAGGTGTCTTTGTCCCGGGACAAAGATGCAAATTCATAAAACCTCATATTATATACTTTTTATAACTCCTCCTTTTTATGGTTTAGTTTGTAGTCTCCACCTCATTTTTAATTATATTGAACCATCTGGTCATTATCTCTGAGGTTCATAAGTGGCCTTGACGCTTTGATGATGATACAAGTGTGACTCATCTTAAAAATTACTGTCTCATCATCTTCCACCTTTTTTCTCACTCTAAAAATGGACCCGGTGGCCTTTAATCATTTCACACGGAAAACCAAATTGCTATCTCACATATTAGCCTTATTGCTAACTCCCATGGAGCTGTCTCTTATTGGCATGATGCTGTCTTTGCGCTCTCACTGGCAACATTTTACAGCAGACAGTCCAGAAAATTCTATTGTAATCATATCTTAAAAACTGCAGTGTTTTGCTTTGTAATGATTTTTTTCAAGAATAACACACGAGCTGCTGGAATTTTTCTTTTAATCAGAAAAGAGGTCGTGACATGAAGGAATAATGAGGCCCAGGAACCGTCTGATGTGTGTTGAGGTGTCTGTGTTTACTTGCAGCAGCCTGAAGTCGTTAGCGTGGGGTTTAATGAAGGTAAACACAGTGGGACTCTTTGACTTCATTCACCTTCATTTAACCAGGAAAACCTTCACAGAGATTAAAAGGCAAATATTCAGCTTTTTATGTTTAAGTCCTGTTCTGGTGTCGGGTGTTAAACGCAGGTCAAAGTTACAAAACGTGAGGTGAACGTATGTAATTAAATGTCGCCTGCGAGTCAAAAGTCAGGGCTTCAATCTGCGCTGAACGCTTTGTTTGCAACTTTTTTTTCTACCTTGCTGATGAGACGATGTCAGCTCGTTCCACATCCTCTAAAATGGCCGTCTGTTCTGTAGCCTTGGTTGCTAAGGTGGTTGCTAAGGTGTTTCCATGTGTCCAACATGTAATGGATGGATTAAAAGTTGACATTTTGAGTAAAGAAGGAGAAAAAAGAAGTGAAATCCTGCTACTATAGTTTGTTTACGTAGTCTCCGGAAGCTGGAGGAAGCTTCCTTAAAGCTGACCAATCAGAGCAGAGCGGGCTCATCAGGAGGCGGGGCCTTAAAGAGACAGGAGCTAAAACGGGCCTGTTTCAGACAGAGGCTGAACTGAGGGGCTGCATGAAGGACCAGTTAGAAGATAAATAAGGAGTTTTTAACTGGAAATCATGTAAAGATATGCGTGCCCTCACCAAGATAGGAAGCAGATTAATCAACATATCCGTCCTGCTGCCTTCAGGTGCTGCAGGGATTCAATAAACTGACGGAGAAGCTTTGTCATACGGTATAAAGCAGCGATCTTCCTCTCAGGCTTCATGAATCATTGATTATCTTTTTAAATATTATTTGATGTATTCTGTATTTTTTTTTTTTTTTTAGACGACACAACTGTTCATAGTTTACATGTCTTCTCTACAAAGTCTCAGTTGGTATCAGACGTGTCCAAACTTCTTTGTATTTTCATTGTCTGCTGCAGTAAACTTGTTGCTTTTTGGTGTTTATAGAGCAAACGTCTCTTAAAAATTCCTCCAGAGTTTCCAGTTTTTCTTCAGTTGTTAAACTTAAAAACCTCTGAACACCAGCTGAGCTGTTTAACAAGGAAATATTTTTGTTGATCTTTCAGCAGCCAAATAACTAAGTTACAGGAGATTCTACAAACTGCTGACAAACAACTCAAAGATTATACTGATATAAACATGTCTGAGATAATAATTCTCTAAATGATCATGTAGATGTCAGTTTTATTCCACCTTATTTTAACAGCTGTAACATATTTATGAGCTTTTATATTTGCTGATCTGCTTGATGGAACCCAGAAAGTGATTGAGTGAATAAACAGAACAACAACTGAGTATTTTTGCTGCTTTGAATGGTTCCTATAAATAATAATAACCATCTACTGCTCAGTTTGTTCCTGAGAGCAGCGTCATGTATCCAAACACCAGGACACACACACACACACACACACACACACACACACACACACGGAGGCTTCATGGGTATGTGGAGCATTAATCTGGCAAATTACCTGCCAGTTTTTTTTTTTTTTTGCCAATTTACCACTTTTAGGAGCAATTAGTCGGCGGTTCCAGCCTCTGCTTCATGCTTATTTTCTGGTCAATTTCATAATTGGGGTTTTTGGACTGTTGGTCCGAAACACAACAAGCAGTTTAAATGTGTCAAACTGGATTTACAGGGTTTGTGTTCTGAAGGTTTTTAACCACCAAAGACTAATCAACTCATGGAGAAAATAATAGAAAACAGTGTTTCCCCTGGGTTGAGTGGTTTGGTCTGGTGGAGGGAGGGAGGGTGTCTGTGTGTGTCTGTCTGTCTAGGCTAA